>CAUHTR010002775.1:0-54314 GCA_959609185.1 Schmidtea polychroa | reverse complement strand
NATGGTTTCTTAACTGAAATAGTTTCATTATCTTATACTTCTAAAAAGAAAAGTTTATATAGAGAAGTTTGTTTATCAATAGAATTAGGAATCTCTAAATTATTTTTATTTCAATTAAAAGCTTTGGAAGATGGAATCCTAACTAACGAAGAAATAATGAAATCAAATCAAATAATACAAGATATAAAAAAATGAGGTTATAAGATTAAAAAGGGAGGGCATGGTGGCTAATGTTATAAGTAATAAAAAAACATCTCGGAAAAAATGGTTAAAGAATTCTTACTTATAAAATGGATGTATTTTTAAAAAAAGTAGATCAAGTTGCTATAGTTGATACTTCTAAATTAAGCATGTTTTTATTAAAAGAAAAAGCTTTAGAGTTTACTAAGATTTTAAGTGAGAATCCTAATTTTACTCAATCTCAAATTTGTAAAATGTTAGGTACTTCGGATTCTACTATGAGACAAACGATAATAAAAATCTTAATAAGAAATATTCTTGAGATCTGTATACTATTATTTTTAAATCGAAGAAATTCATTAATTAAATCATTAAATAATGTTTTAGATAAAATAACTTTTGAATCGTTATAATATGATTTTATATTTTCATATATTATTTTTAAATCTTCATTAGTCAGGATTGGATTACTCATTTTTAAATCTAAAAAACAATAGATTCAGTCATGACTGAAAGTCACTGAAAGTCTACTTAACTGATTTTTATTATAATTAAATTCTTCATCAGTTAGATTTTTTATATATTCTTCTTCAGTGTTGAAACATTTTTCCTCTATAGAGATTGAGTTTTTAACTTGAGGATATAGAGGTTTATTATCAAGATAATCAAATTGTGGTGGGACCTCTGGATAAATAATCTCGACTTTATAAATATCCAGATCGGTAATTTTTAAGTTATAAAATTCATTTATTTTATCCAAATTTTTTATTATTGGAATTAAATCATTTCCAATTGGGAGAGTTGTTTTCATATCGGTTAAGATGAATCTTTTGTCATCATAATTAGATAATGATATCTTAGCCGATTCTTGTAGATACATATTATGCTTCTCAGATTTAAGTTGATGAACCTCTTCTATTTTATCTTGATGGTTTTCTTTTAGACAATTTTTATAATCTTGATGAGTGATATTCTTAGATACTGCTCTTTGTATCCCTTTACATTTATTATCTTTAAGTTTTTCCATTTGTTATTATTGGTCGTTCAAATGTATAATCCATTTCTTCTGTTTCTTTAGTTATTGGATTTTTATACATGATTTTAATTGTTTGCTTTTCTGTTTTTGGTTTTTCCGTCTCTTCAAGAGAATATTGTTTAGATCTAATAAATACTGCATCTAAAATTATCTTATTTGGTTTTTCATCTTTGAAGGCAAATAATTCTCCAGATGAATTTATTAGTTTTGAAAGTGTAGGATTTTCAGCTATTTCTTTTTTCACATCTTTACCATGTATTTTTAAAAAGAAACTATCTGTATCCATTGCACATAAGCATACTCGATCTCCAAAATGTGGAGTAAAAACATCATAATAGGTTTCATACATTTGTAATTTAGAAAGCTCTAAGATTGCAAAGCCCATAGAGATTGGTTTATTATAAGTTTTTTCATTATTTTTTATTTCAATTGCAACTAGATTCTTTGAAAATACTTCAGCATTTTTAAATGTAGGTTTTCCAAGCATTCGATTATATCTATTAAAATCCTTTTGAGTATTTGTTAGGAGTTCTATTCGTGTGTATTTGTCAACATTTTCCATAGTCTTGCCAAAGACTGCATTATTTAAAAGTTTATAAATCACATCTAGATAGATATTTCCAACTCTTTTTGCTTCATTTCTTTTCTTGATATTTCCTTCTATGAAGTTTTTCATAATGGTGCTTGTTTGAATTTTATAATATTATGAATCTTCTTCAAACGCATTCCATGGGAAAGATAAAATTGAAGGAGTCTATAATGACAAAGATAATATTCTCTATCAGTTTGGTCACATAAAAGTTTTATTGCAGTTGCTATAAGTTTTAAGATTTGCCAAGGTGAAAGTTCTTCTAGATCTATCATTCTTTTTATTGGTGAATAGGGAAGAAATCTAGTTCTAGATTTTATTCTATTTGGGTATTCGAGATCACATTCTATATCATATCCAATATCAGAATCTTTAGGGGTTAATAGTATTTTTTTTATAAGAGCATCTAGTTTTTCTTTTTCTTTAGGAATATCAACCCAGGAGAACTCACCAGTTGGTAAATGTTGAGACATTACACCCCCATATAGAGCAGTTGCATCACAATAAAATATTTCAAATGGATCGGTTAAACCCTCTGTTATTAATTTAGAGTCTTCTGGAGTTTCTATTTTAATATAGTCTGCATCAGTATCTTTAAAATATTTTCTAGTAAGAGTTATGGAATTATTTGCAGTTATTTCTCTATCCCCCATTACAGAAGAAATACCCCCTCTAATATTATGTTTAAATACATTAAACATGTCAAGATCTTTTATTAATTCTATTTTTTTATTCTTATCAGAATGACTTTCAGAATCCCCCTCAGAAATCCATTTATTATATAACATTATATCCCAAGCTAGAGCTGGCAGTGTTATATAATTATATGGTTTTAATTCAAAGGTTTTACAGAAGATTTCAAAACAGTCTGCTAAAATATAAACATCAAGGGATAAATACATGTCAGTATATTCTCCAAGGTTTTTACAGTTAAATAATTCCCACATTTTATTTGCTCGAGAATATTCTTGATCTGTAATATTTGATAGTTGTAGTTTTGAATAGAATGCTTCTTTCTCTGGTAATTTTGTTTCATTATATCTTTCAAATGAATTCATATAATCATAAGGGTAGATTCCTTTTGATAGACATGTTGGATATTCTTCTGGAGGAATATTATATTTTATCAAAACTTGCTCTGTTGTATATTTAAAGTCTTCTGGTTTCATTGTTTTAGCTATTGCATCTAGAGACATTTGAAGAAAGTTTAACGAGTCTATAAATTTTAAACAACCATATTGCACACATTTATATTTTTCTTTTGTTAAGCCAATTACCTTGAAAGAGTTTTTAGCATTTACTGCTAGAGCTTTTATAAATAAATGTAAATCATACCCAAAAAGATTATGAAATATAACTGGTATAAATTTAGGAGTATGACAATTAAGATTGCAATTTTTATGGGCTGCTCCTCGATAATTATTTTCACTTTTAAAATGATCATGATCAGGGACTTTAGTGTTTGAAGATTGTTGTCCTTCATGAAACATTCTTTGTTCTTCTTCTTCAATAATATTAATATAAGACTCAATGTCCGAAGGTCCTATGTCCAACGACTCAAGATCCTCAGGGAGTTGATCCTCAGGATGACTTTCAGAATGTCCTTCAGAATGACTTTCAGAAATTGAAGTTGTAAAGCCATCAAATGGTTGTTTACACATCCAACAATTTGAAGCATTTTCATATTCTTCAAATTGTTCATCTGAGAAATTTATTTTATAATCTGTTTTTAAAATATTAAATAATTCATGTTCTAAATCATTTACACTATTAACAAAATGATTTAAAGCATCTTCTGAAGAAGTTCCTCTATATGAATATTCTTTAGATTCTATAAGTTCAGGATAATTACTTTTAAAAAATTGTTTATAAGCTGATGGTATTTGTTTAGCAGTTCTTATTGTATAAGATTTTCTATTTTCCCATAGAAAGTTTTTCATAGTCTGCCATATTGGTCTTGACGTTTGACCTTCGGACAGAGTCCCTTCAGAATAATCCTCAGCCCTGCGCATGCCCTCCACCCTTTCCCAAGAATCTAATAAATTATGTTTTTCTATTATTTTTAAATATTCTTTTTCTAAATCGTGTTCTATATTTACTGCTTCAAAGTCACCATATATTACACCTAATGATTCTAATAAATTAGAAAAATTTTTAAAGTGCATGTCTGTGTTTGTAGGCATTTTAATTAAAGCTGGTTTGTTCTTCTCACATAATCTTTCATGTTTAATTATAGCATTTTTTGTTGTTGAATAATGTAAACATCTTTTACAAGTTGTTCCACCTCTAGCTAGATTTCTTGTACGCATAAAACTTTGAAAGTTTTTTATTAAAATATAATGTTGATTCCTTTCTAGGTTTGATAGGTTCCATTCATCAACCCCTTCAACCTGCCATTCCTCTTCATCTAGTGCTGACTCAAATAGACCTGGGTCCTCCTCCTCTTCTTGTTGAAGATTTAAATCTTGGCCTGGATCTTCTTCATCTTCATTATAAACATAACCTTGATTAAACTCTCTTTGATCAACACTATTAAATTCTTCTAATATTAAAAGATCTATTTCTCTATTTTTATCTTGTTCTAATACTTCTTTATTTGAAATATAAATTGGAATAATATGTCTTATAGAAACATCTTTCTCTGGAACATGTTCATAAATATTAAGTTTAATATTATTTAAATTTTCAAATTTTGGAATGTCTTCAATTTTCATTGGGTGTTCAAATCCTTTTGGATAAATTAATTCATTTTCATATTGTTCATATTTTTTAACTCTTTGAGGATTCTTTGCTTGAGGATGTAAGTGAGCAAGTATTGCCCATTGAAAACATTTGTTATCACCATTCTGTACATTTATAACATAGCTCGAGTTGAATGGTGTACGGATAAAAGATTGAGGATTTGGGGGTGCTGCTCTCCAATATTCAATTTCTATAGATTGGAAAGAATGAAATCTTAAATTTGATTCTCCCAATTCTTGTTCTACAACCTCTTGTTGTTCTCCCATCTCTTTACATAAATCATTGATGGTTTTATTTATTCCTTTTGTTGAGAATAAATATTTAAAACATGATTCAACACTAGAATCTAAAGGAGATGTATCTGCTCCTTCTCCTCTCCAATATTTTGTAGAGATTCTAACTTTATATTTTATAATATTAAATCTTGATCGACCAAAAATTCTTATAGCATTATCCATTGAGTTTTTTATGTTTTGCTTATTTTCTCTTATATACTCTGAGATTGTGGAGGCAAACATTTGATCTCCAAATACATCTATGTGATTGAAGTTGTCCCAATTATATTTTTCTTTTTCAATATGTTCAGGTTCAATATCAGAATCCTCAGAGTCAGAATCTCTTTTAGGTATTGGTTGTTTGTTTTTTATAGCACATGATTTTACATGTTTTAAATAATAAGATTTTATATTAAATTTTGATTTACATATAGGACATTCAAATTTTTCTCTATTTTTAGGAACTCCAATACAACTTTCAAAATGTTTATTATATCCTGAAAGTAAATATCTAACTTTACATTTGGTACAAATTTTTGAGTTTGAATTATCAAGTCTATTTGTTTTTAATAAATGAGCTTTTGATTTTTGATGAGATACTAGAGCAGTTCTATTTTTAAAATTTTTTTGACAAACCTCGCAATTATAAATATTCATTTTTTAAAAAAATTTTTTTATTGGATACTCTGTTTTTAGATTTTTAAAATATTTATATTTATCAAACCTATCATTTTACCAAACCTGGCAGCTTGCCAAATCTGGCAGCTTGCCAATCGATAATCATATAAGTAGTGGATATAAGACCCACACCTGCGCGCCCGTACTGAGACTTGTGAACTTCCATTTCTTCTCCTATTTTCTCTATATTTTTTGGGTTTAAGGCTGAAAATGAGAGGGTATATGTTTTCAAAATAAAGGTAAAAAAGGATTAAAAGTGAAAAGAATTAGGGCCTTTTTTACTATATTACTATATTACTATATTTTACTGTATATTATAGCATTTGATGCTGATGTTATTCACTGTCTCGTCGTGTGTATGCGATTTTAATTCTATAGTATACGACTGTCTTTATCATAATATGGCGTGACTTTGGAGCTCATTTACATGGAAATTATGCATTTTTGTATATAAAGAATATATATTTTCGTGACCTTCATAAAATTCCGAGTCTTCCAAGATATTTTCCAGAGGGATAGTAGTCTGGATTGGACATGGTATGGATGAACAAAATTCATCTATTGACATATAAGGGCTCAATGTACGAACATAAAATGTTCTCATTGCAAAAAAGCAGGCCATTTTAAATTTAATGCTTCGATGTAAGAGAATCTCAAAGCTACAGATATCATCAGAATATGGCAGGGATTGCAGACTAAGGATACGACGAGAATCGGATGTCAGGCAGTGAATACCCATATGCCAACGCTCCAACACAAGAGGAAGTGATTGGGGTGATGCATTATATGTAAGTAAGATCTTGAGCAATGATTGTATGTATGAAAATGTTTGTAATTGTTTGGATGAAATTGAATTTTTTGACAATATTTGGTATGATGATTGTGGTACGCTTGATGTTATATATATATATATATTGTTTAGTTCAGTTGTTTAATGCCATGATATAGAGAATTGCAGTATTCAAGTTTGCTAGATACAAAAGAATTTGCCAAGTTTATTAATATGCGATGGTGAAAGAAGATGGCGGATATTCTGATGTCACGGATGTGGAAATGACAAACTTTATGTAGGAATAATGTAATATTAAACAATTAATGTTGTTTTAATATTATGAAAATGTGGTAAAAATAGAATTTGAAAAACGTTTTGTCTTACAAGCTATCCGAGCAATGGAAATCAACAAGATCTTAATTGAAAATGTTGGAAAATTCGATGGCAAAAATACAGATGTGGAAGAATGGTTCGACAAATTCGAAATTATTTTGGAAGCCAAAAATGTGAAAAATGTCATGAATGTAATGCCATTTTTACTTGAAGGGCAATCTTATGCAGTTTTCAAACAGTTAAAGAAAAGCAATACGACAATGGATTTTGGTATGCTGAAGAAGGAATTATTGAAAACCTTCGGTATGAACGAGCAAGAAGCTTTTACGAAACTTTTACAGAAAAAGTTATTAATGGGTGTTAACGTGGATGTCCATGTAAATGAATTAAGGTCACTGTTGAAATGTTCAGGTGATCTACTAACCCGATTTTTTGTAAATAGCTTACCAAGTTATTTGTCAAATCAACTAAAAATGTCAACAGCGTCAACAATGAATGAGTAAGTCGCTCAAACAAAGAAAATCACAAGTCATCAAATTTATGACAATGAAACAGTTGCAGTAGTAGTACCAAGATCAGATAGTGGAAGACAAGCCAATCGAAAATGCTATATATGTAATAGTGCTAATCATGTGGTAAGATACTGTCAGGAAAGGCGCAACATCAGATGTGCAAAATGCGGTATTATGGGACATATTTCAAGGTTTTGGAAGACGGGAAAAGATCAAGGGGCTACACACAACGTGGAGTCGGGTGTGGCCCCAAGAATTGTGAATATGTGAGATTCCTAAAAGTAAATGGTGATAGAAAAGCATGTTTAGTTGATTTGGACAGTACTACCACTATAGTAAAAGGAAATCCACGAAACTCTAGGACTGTGGTAGCGATGCTTGATGGTTCAATCATATATGCTGAGCGAAGTAAAGTTGATATATGGGTTGGAGGTAAGTTATTTAATATTGATTGTTTATTATACCCGAAACTAGTATCCAATTATGATGTAATTTTAGGAGTGAATGCTATTAATAAGTTTGGTGGAGTTCGATTCAATAAAGAAGTCATATTCGGTTGTGAAGAAGCACCTTGTCACGTAGCGTGCTCTAGTAGTAGTATGTCAGAAATATTGAAGGAAAATTTCTCTGTGAGATTTGAAAACGAGAAATGGATTGTCAAATGGGATTGGAAGTCAGAGCCGCCGAAATATCTACCTAATAGAAATTCAAACTTTTATGATAATTATAGTAAGGATCAGGAGACGATGCGTATCTTGAATTCTTGGATATCTAACAGCTATCTAGTTGATTACGACGAGAAAACAATGGGCAAACCGATCGGATCAGTACCTATTTATGGTATAATTCAGTTAAATAAAGCGAAAGTGCGTCCAGTATTTCAGTATCAATAAATATATTGATGTGTAAACTGGGAATGCAGATATCTGTTCTGAAAAATTACGATCATGGAGATGTTTAAGTAAAGAATTTGCAATGTTAGATTTATCTGATGCATATATGCAAATACACGTGAATGAAAGCATGTCGTGATATCAATTTTGTATGATTAATTGGAAGAGATATGCGCTTATGAGAATGGGATTTGGATTGAATATCGCGCCAACGATAATGACAGAGATTGTGAATAAAGTAATGAACAACAATGAATCAATCAAGAATAGCACAAGTTCATACAAAGACGATATATTCGTAGATGAATCTAAAGTTAAAGCAAGTAAAGTAAGTGCAGAAATGCGTAAATTTGGTTTGATATGTAAAGAAGAAGAAAAGGTCAAGGATACTCTCAGTGTAAGAGTATTAGGTATTGATGTATTTCGAAAGAATAATGAACTACATTGGAAAAGATCGAACGATATTCGGATAAATGAATTAAATGAAGGGCTTTCAAGAAGAGAGCTGTATTCGTTATGTGGCCAGTTAGTTGGAATTTATCCTGTGCCTGAGTGGTTGCGGCCAGCTTGCTCATATATCAAGAGGCTATCCAGTGGAAATCGTGATGATTCAATAGAAAATCATATCGTTGACAAAGTAAAATGGTTATTCGAAAAAGTGGATGAAAGAGATCCATCGTCAGGTATTTGGAGTGTTCCCAGCAATCAGACAGACATAATTTGGTGCGATGCAAGTTATATCGCCATTGGAATTGTATTAGAAATGGAAGGTTCGGTGGTTGAAGATGCGTGTTGGTTGCGAAAACCTGATGATTCAAGACACATTAATTTAGTGGAATTAGAAGCGATTGTGAAGAGTATTAATTTATGTATTAAATGGAATCTAAAGTACATCAAAATTAAATCCGATAGTAAATCAGTTGTGTGTTGGGTTAACAGCATATTATCAAGCGACAGAAAAATACATACAAAAAGCAAATTCAGAGTTGTTAATACGACGAAGGCTGGAGCTTTTAAAAGATCTAGCGATTGAGTATGAACTTAAAATGGACATTGAGTTTGTATCTATAGAAAATAACAAGGCTGATGTATTAAATGTGGATAATGAGATCTCAGAAATAATTGCAAATTGTAATCAATGCCTGTCAATTGACCCAGCGCCAGTAACGTGGGAAAAGGTGAACTAAGCTGTGATGTAATTGGTGCCGTTTAGCAATTGATGTAGTTAAATTTGCTAAAGATAAATATTTGACAATTATTGATTGTGAACCACCGAGATATGCAATCTGGAAGAAAATTAAGAATGAAAATGTAGAAATGATATGTAATGCTTTAAATGAAGTGCTATATGAAAGAGGAGCTCCAAGTGAAATATTATTAGATAATTACTTATCTTTTAGATCTAGAAAATTTCAAGAATTAGCAGATAAATGGAATGTTGAGTTGGTATTTAGAACAGTGAACCGTCCAGGGGGAAACGGGATCATTGAACGCAGCCATCGGACAATCAAATCGCTAGCAGCTAGGTCCTCAGGAACAATCGCAGAAGCTGTTTAACAATACGCCAAACAACAATAATATTTGTCTATCTAGAGTCATATTTAGATATAATCCAAAGCTGAATCTGCCAAGCTACAATAAAAAAGAGATAATAATCGAAGCAAAATATTCTGCTGGTGACCCAGTATGGATAAAACCGAATTTGAATCAAAAATGCACAGAAAGATGGAAAGATGGACATATCATTAAACCATTATCAAATACAAAATTTTTAGTCAGATGTAATGGATACGATATGCCGCGACACTTGGGCGATATTAGAAAAAGAGTTGTTAAAGGTTCAGATGAATCTGGTGGGAATGTAGGAATAATGTAACATTAAACAATTAATGTTGTTTTAATATTATGAAAATGTGGTAAAAATAGAATTTAAAAACGTTTTGTCTTACAATTTACATACAGAATTTATTTGTTTGGAGAGAGACATATCAGAGTCAAAGAGAAACCGAGATTGCGTGCAGATGAGCTGACAGAGTTAGTGGTGTCACCAAGAGTTAGAAAAGTCAGATGACCAATTCTTATTGTTTTATTATTATTAGTGCTATTATCAACATGAACGTAAAATATCGGTCACCTCCTTTACCATTATTTTGAGAAAAATGCCCATTATTAATATTTTCTTTTCTTTCTTTTTGGTATTTTATCGATTATTATCACAATCCCATTGCAAAAGTAATAATTATTATTATTATATAATCCTAAATAATAATACGATAAAATAATAGAAATAATTATTGCAAGAATGGATATTTCAAAAACATAGAAAGGCAAAGACATGTTGTTTCGCGAAGGATATCGCTATAAATTTTCAAAACGTAACGCCGAGGAGAGTGTCTCATGGAGATGTTTGCAGAACCATTGCTGTGGCCGAATAAAAATTATGACTGGGGTCATAGCAGTTATATCCGAACACAACCATGCACCATGCCCAGAAAACATCGAGGTGGTTAAGGCAGTTGTTACCATGCGCGACATAGCAGAACATGATTTTGGTAAACCAAGACAGATAATTCAGCAGTGTACACAAGGCATTGCTTTGGAAGCAGTTGTACTTCTGCCGTCGTACAATGCCTGTCAGAGAACTATTGAAGGAAAACGGAAACTCTTTCAAGAACCACATGAAACGCCACAAACAGTTGCAAATATAGTAATTGCTTGAGATCAGCAGATGACATTAAAAAACGTTCCTTTTCTTTTGTGGGATTCCGGAGCTTTGGACCCGCATCGAATACTAATGTTCGGTCCTGAAGAAAATTTGAACCCCTTGCAAATCCACTCACGTTGGTTGTTGATGGTACTTTTAAAGTTGCATCGGAACTTTTTATGCAACTGTTCAGAATTCATGGCTTAGTTGACAACAGACCTCTGCCACTGATATACATTCTCTTGACCGACAAAACGGAAGCTTCCTTTTTTCGAGTCTTTGTAAAGCTGAAGAATTTACAGCCTCCTTTAAATCCTTTGAGTGTCATATCAGATTTCGAAAAAGCATCTCAAAATCCTATTGAAAGAGCTTTTCCAGCTACTCAAATAATTGGCTGTTTGTTCCACCTTGGTCAAAATCTGTATCGAAAAGTCCAACAACTTAACCACGCAGATGAATGCAAGTTCGATGACAATCCATGTTAAAATGCTGTTTGCACTAAGTTTCGTACCACCAGTCCACGTTGCTACAGTATTCGAAGAGTTAGCTTTGGCTTGTCCACCAGCAATGGCTGATGTAATCGATTATTGGAAAATCACCTATGTAGGCAGATTGAGAGTGAACAGTCATATAAATCCATGCTTTCTGATACCTATTTGGAATGTACATGCTCGGGTTACTGACGGCCTTCCATTCACAAACAATTCAGTTGAAGGGTGGCATCGACCTTTCCAGCAGTGCGTGGATTGTCATCATCCGTCAATCCGTAAGATTATCAAGCACTTTTGAAAAGAACAAGACCATGTAGAAATTGAATTACAACGTTTCAGAGATGGTATTCAACGCCCCGTTGCAACCAAGACCAAATATATCCAGCTTAGTCGTAGATTTTAGGCTATACTACCAATATTTGGGAATATAACAAATGTGGATTACATTAGAAGAGTTGCCCACAACCTTGTAATATAACAGATTATTGTAATCGTATTTTGAATATTAAAGTTTTGAATTTAAGAGTGGTTTTCAGATAATTTTGAATAAACGATAAAAGATTTTTTGCAATTATAACAATTTTAATAAGTAATTTTTGATAATGACTAGTTTACGTTTTATTTGATTTGAACTTTTTAAGTACTTAGTATAACTTACTAGCTATAATCTATAATCATTTATTGATTTTTGAAACATTTCCGTTTAGGACTTTTGTTTGTTCACAAATTCCTCATTAAATGATAAGTACTACCTACATATTTCATAAGATATCTGTGTCAATCTTATTATACCAAAAATAAAAATCACGTAAACATAAGTAAAAATGTTACTACAAAAAGTATCCATTGACCTTGCTTCACACTAACTATCCTCTCCTAAAGTACCGTTTTTAGGCATATACAGCATACCCCCCCGGAAAGTCCAGAAAAATAATGAATTTTTTTTCCCAACTTTAATCCAAAATCGCTTGACACATCACACAACAATCTTTTCTTTTTTTGTGACATAATTTTAGGAGGGTTTGTGACATAGCGTGACTTTTATTGTATGTATGTTGACTTCAAACGACATTGATGTTGCTATGATGACATCATTCGTGACTTTTTAAGCGTCAACTGGTAAATGCGAAAAGAATGCCTACTTATTTCTGGCAACAAACAATTTGGACTGTTTAAATTAGGTTCTATACGTTTGCTATTACACATGCATATAGTACCATGGAATGGTTTTGGCAGGGAAGCAGTTGGAATGGACCAGGAAAGACTGGAATAGTAGATTTGGCACGAATTCTTGTCAGTAAAGAATTCATGGAATGCATTAGCAAGAGTAGATGTATCAGACTGGTCAGGAAGAGATTATGTGGCGGTGCGGTGAAAATAGAATTTAGGGTTTTCCAGAGCGATGCCCTTTTGACGGGGGCTTTTATGCAGGGGACGTTTTGTCAGAGGCCCTTTTGTTGGGGCCCTTTTGACGGGTCACCGTCCGAAGTCCGCATAAATGAATGATGGTAATGGTAAATAAGGAAAATTTATAATTTATTTAACAAAAATCTGATAAAGTTATTGATTTTAGATTTTATTTTATCAATATAGCTGTCATTGTTTTAAAGCTAATCTTAATCTAAAATTATTCCAATTTTTGGCTAATTAACTGGCATTGTTTTGCATCACCTAAGACATCAATATTAGGTTTAATTTCCTGCGATGAAATGAGTCTCAGAGATGCTTGCAAATGCTCATCAGTAAGCCTTGATCTTAATGGAGATTTGATAATTTTCATGGATAAGAAAAATTGTTCACAAACATACGTACTTCCAAACATTAGTATCATGCTTGTTCCAGCAGAGAGAAACATGGGGAACCTTTCTTTTGAAACAAACTGATGAAATTCTGGAATTCCAAAAATCTGAATACTTTTGATTTAGCATGGAATCACGCTGAAGATCTGTCAATTCCATTTGCATTTCCTCTGCTACATTCTCAATATAACAGCAAATGGTGTGGAAAAGGCTGAAAATGTAGTTCAAGTGTCTTAAAATCGTTAAAACGCAACATAAACTAATTGTTTAAAATTGACCTTCCAAACCACTAAAATCATCATAGTGGTTCTTTCTAACATTGACCGGGTGAAAGCTAATAGGCACCTATGTTGAGTATTTTTGAGAATCATTTGCTTTTGTCCTGAGATTTCTCTTAATTCTACCATGTCAGCTCCGAAACGGCTGAACATATGCATAAGAGCTTGGAAATTTTCTGTGCCTTTTGAATCCATATCATTGAGACTTTGAATGACTTTAATAATATTTCTCCGAATATCTAATACATATATCCAATCTGCTAGCAACAAAATCCGTTCAATAGATTTCATGAGTCCTTCAGAATATTGAATAAAAGTATCATTTGAATGATGAGTTTTAATCCCTCTATTGTCTAATGAATTAAAATGAGCTAGCATTGACTGATTAGGCACATTTATCTTGTTAAACATTTGAATTTGGGATCATTTTCATTATTATAATTTAACGTACTATCAAGAATTTAACCAATCAGAGAACGACTCCAATTGCAAGAATTAGCGATTTCAGATGAAATCTGAGAATAATTTTTAGCAATAGTTTCAGCAGCTGAAATAAATCCTAAAATTGCAACATTAACAGCTTCACATGCTTTACATAATGAATATTGAGATAATGGCCGAAACGAATTAACTTTTCGTAAATCAACTAAAGATTGAACTTGAGTAATAAATGGTGTTTGTTTAATTGTCCATTCATCCATTCCAACAGTGATATTCCAAACTACTTTTTCCATTTCGAAATTAATCATTAACGAATTTAAAAATTTTTATTTTGAAAATTTACAGAAAATCTACCATATTTACACCAACCGGCATTTGATTATCATCAAATGGCCATTGATTTGCATATTTAATAATATAAATATTAACTTACTTATAATAAATGTATGTGTGTCATAGCCAGAAGGGACATTGAATTAGCTAGGTGACATTCAATTAGCTCTTACACTATAGAAAGATAGAAAAAATCGCTGTTGGAAGAAAAATAAATAAATACATACAAACACGGTTCTATAATAAAAAATACACACTATAGGACATTGATTTATCATGCGGACATTCAATTAGCTAAAAATTTTCCATTTAAAATTAATTAATTATAAAAAAATATATAAGAATATGTCAGAAACTTCATCAGAATCGACTATTTCATTTCAAGAAATACATAGATGAATGCTCTTCAATAGATGGACGAACAAGAGCTTCGGTAGATCACGAGTAGACAATAGAATTTATAACAATATACCAACAAATCGAGGTCTCAATTTTCAAAGATGAGCTAATCCATTTACAATAATATATCTTCATTGACTATTCAAATAGAAAAATTGCCATATAATCCATTTTTGAACCCCATCGAAAGTGTTGAGCAAAATTAAAAATGTGGTAAGGACTAAAGTTTCTTCGGTTGATGGATTTTCCAGACAGATTTACCTTCAATGAATGATTTACTGCAATATTCCAAGCAGTTAACGAAGAACTTCGAAAACCAGATCATAATAATTTCAAAAATCATATTAATAATCATATTAAAGATTCTTCCCTAAATTCTTGATATTTTAATAAAACTATGAAAAATTTAATGTATATTATAATAAATAAATAAATATCTTACTTCTTTATTCATTATTTTTAAAAAAATCTTAAAATTAACTAAAATCCAGAACAAAGCTTATTTGACAAAGCTAAATGAATGTTTCATTTATGATAATTAAATGCGCTTTTGTGTAAACAACAAGTCCTTTTTAAACAACTTCCAAATTCACATAACTTGACATAAAAAAATCCAAAAATTCGAATCAAAAACCCGATAATAAATCTCCAAAATTACACTGATCGCGTCTGTGTGCGCATACAAAAAACAAACACCATTTCCGAATCCAACGCGCACACAGACGAGAATTAACGTCAGGATTGACCACTATTGATGCAAATCTGAAATTATTGCTTTTCGACTTTTTCCAATGGGTTCAAAGTTGGGAAATGGGTTAAATTGCCAGCAATAAGCTGTTTTTGAAACCATACTAGTTTTACCTTGAATGATTTAACACTGTCATGCATCTGTGTAATGACTTGTCTTTTCCCCCGAAGTTTTAAGTTCAATGCATTCAAATGGCCTGTTAAATCTGTCAGAAAACCAAGATCGCAGATAAATGAGACGTCAATGAGCTGTGAGACTTCATTCTTTTTCATTTTCATTAAAGAATCAATATCTTCTCTAAGTGCAAATAACGATTCAGTACATTTCCACGATTCAGCCATCTAACTTCAGTGTGATACAAAATTTCTCGATATTCACTTTCTATACTTACTAGGAAAGAAGTTCACTGTCTGTGATTAAGCCGCTTGTACTTATAAAATTGACCGTTTTTGCAACCACTTCTATGATACCCGTCAGTTTAATACTTGTGCAACACAGAGTTTCTTGGTGTACAATGTAATGTATGCTGGTGAAATTATTATTTGGTATATTCAGCTTTTGTAGTTTTGTTCTCACTAATCCAAAGATACCAACTTTTTGTAAACACATAGCTGGCGAACCATTTGTGGCCACTGATACAAGTTTGCTACATGGCAATGCTGCTTTCTTAAAAGACGCTTTTAATCCTTTAAATATATCACGTCTCATTGTGGTACCTTTCAGTGGTATCAAGTCTAGAACTTCTTCAGTTACTCTCAGTTTACTGTCCACCACTCTAATAAAAACAGCACACTGTGAGGTATATGCCTCAAAATATGCTTCAAAATATTTAGACTTTTCAAGCAATTGTTTTTTTACATTATCTGCTAATCTGCTACTTTGTTAGCAACTGTATTGGCATATAAACTTAGGCCTTCCAAAAGCTTTTTTATAAGGAATAAAAATTTCGCTGGCAATCAAAAAACCTTATTTAATGAATGAAAATTTTGTGAAAGGTCGCGATAATTTAGCTATTATCTTCCTTAACTGAAAACTTATTTTTATAAAATTTTCTGAAAACTTGCTTAGCAAATCCTATCTTAAGCTGGTTAACTTTTTCATCCCTGAGCTTTATAGTAAATTATCATATTTTCTTGGATTAACAATTATCGTCGATTTATAAAAAATTATAGTATGTATTCAAAACCCCATTGAAAGATTGTGCGGTGTAAATCAAACAAATGAATGCACACATATATTTGAACATCACTTAATAAAAACTCATTAATTTAAAATACTGCAATGTAAATTATTCCTAAAATACTACGTAATAAATGATACTATATCATTCTTCATTTTAATTTTATTTCATTATTTACAAGATGAACAGCAACATCGATGCTGCTGAGGAGACCAATGCTATGAAAGTAAAATGTTTTAGTTTATTATTATTAATATTTTGTTATTATTAAAGCTGAAGAAAATATGATGAACTTGCCAATCGATGATATTCATCTTCAAATTGATGAAATCAAGAATAAAGTTGAAAAGGTAATTTGACTTTTACCAATTTTTCCTTATTTCTAGTAGGACTTCCTTGCTATAAATTAACCCTCTCCGTGTAAAAAATAATGCTGATATTTATAGTGACCCATTCTATTCCCACAAAAACGGTTACAAAATGTGCCTTCAGCTTCATCCCGATGGATTCAAAGCTGGAAAAGGGACACATCTTTCTGTTTTCTTTTTCATAATGCGCGGTGAAAACGATGTACTTTTGCAATGGCCTATGAAACTGGAAGTGATATCTTGCTTTAATGTCGAATATATTCGACAAATATACGGAGAGGGTTAAATATATGGAAAAATTTGATAAAATAATAAAGTTACCAAATGCATTTTTTGATTTAAACTGCCACAATCATATTCAACAGTTTAAATTGTAGAAATCATCAGTAATAAATAAATTTCTTAATAACTAAATTACTTTTGTTTTTTTTACATTTATAACAATAGAGATAACCAATCGAATTAGCATTTTCAAAATGTGTTAATAGAAATTGTAACCATGGTCCTTGTCTTACCCTTGCTTACCTTGGATTACAATAATAATAATAATGATAATAATAATAATAATAATAATAATAATAATGATAATAATAATATTAATAATAATAATAATAATAATAATAATAATAATAATAATAATAATAATAATAATAATAATAATAATGATAATAATAATAATAATAATAATAATAATAATAATAATAATAATAATAATAATAATAATTATAATAATAATAATTATAATTATAATAATAATAATAATAATAATAATAATAATAATAATAATAATAATAATAATAATAATAATTATAATAATAATAATTATAATTATAATAATAATAATAATAATAATAATAATAATAATAATAATAATAATAATAATAATAATAATAATAATAATAATAATAATAATAATAATAATAATAATAATAATAATAATAATAATAATAATAATAATAATAATAATAATAATAATAATAATAATAATAATAATAATAATAATAATAATAATAATAATAATAATAATAATAATAATAATAATAATAATAATAATAATAATAATAATAATAATAATAATAATAATAATAATAATAATAATAATAATTATATTCATTAAAACTTTGAAAATAACAACTTCCGCGCGGGCGTTAATAACTATACCAATAATAATGATGATAATGATATTTATATATCAGTAGATAGATCTTGCACTGGGCTTTAAAATGCGCTATCGATTAACAAATTCGAATGATGGAAACACTAACTTGTTGCATGACCAAAACCAGGTCACCGCTAGATCACTAATAATATTTTGAAAAATAATAATAATTTCACTATTAAAAGGATGGTGGTCATAAATTGTTAATAACTATACCAATAATAATGATGATAATGATATTTATATATCAGTAGATAGATCTTGCACTGGGCTTTAAAATGAGCTATCGAACGATGAAATAAAATGATGGGAACGATAACTTTTGGGCAAGGTCATAGCTAGATCACTAATAATATTTTGAATAATAATAATAATTTCTTGATGAGTCATAATAAGAGTCATTGTCTTTGTTCTAAAAAGTGATGAGTCATCAGATGAGTCATGGGCTTTGTTCTATAAAAATGATGAGTCATCGGATGAGTCATATGAGGAGTCATGGTCTTTGTTCTATAATAATGATGAGTCATCGGGTGAGTCATAGGATGAGTCATGGTCTTTGTTCTAAAAATTTTTCCGGGGGGTAGGGGGTATGTGATCTAGCGGTGACCAATCCATCTACTATCCTTCATTAAATCCATCCAACTATCCTCTTTAAAAATCATATATTCCCATCTTACCAAATATTTCTACCCCTTTAAACATCAATATCTAACCGACTATATCCATTAATTTCACCCATTTGAGGTTATATTCCCTTTAATAAAGTCAAATCTCTTAAAATCCTTAGATAACTTCAAAAATATGAATTTTCATTAACTGTTATCGCCAACCAACATACATCTATGAAATAATTTAGTACCTAAATAATACGAGCTCACTAAAAGATCAAAATTCACTAAAATCAATATTTTCTACAAATCTTTCAACATCAACTCCAAGAGAGTCCAACGAAAGAAGAATTCATTAAGTGGTCGAGGATGATCAAGGTGTTCATCAGCAAATCAAATTTAACCGGAGACGACAGATTAGAAGTTCTATTAGCCCTCGTTACAGCCTCGTTCTTGAGGGCTGCAAGGATCTAGATGAGCCTTTGTTACCTTAGAACGCAGTTATATTAAGGGTTCTTCAGCAATATTCTTTAGGTTCAAATTAAAACTATTAAAACAGGAGCCTAACGAATCAATCAATGATTTTATGATCAGAGTTCGTCAAGTAGCTCGTGTCTGCTAAGAACACTACAATCTTCTAATTTGTGATACTCTCGTAGCGAGTATATCATCCAACGAAATCTGGCAGCGACTCCTAGAATCCGAAGATTCCAGCTTTGAACTTACACTAAATTCGGCTGTTTCTATGGAAATGGCTATGAAAGATTCTACATCAATTCATCAATAACAAAACCAATCAATCTACGACAAACCACCAACTTCACTATCCATAATTAAAACCCTATTCATTTGTTGTGGTAAGGATAAGCATCTACGATCAAACTGTCCAGCTAAAGATTCAAACTGCAAAATTGCGGAAAAAACGGATACTGGCATTCAGTTTTCTTTTCGAAATGGATTCAAAATTGTTCAAATTACATCAGGACCTTGACAGCTTCAAAGAAGGACATGTCAATAAATCAACTTAAATCCAAACTGTCTCTTTCTCCTCTCCGATTCCCGGAAAACCAATAGATATTGAAACCGACGCTTCTGACCACGCTTTAAAAGGCAATTTAAGTCAAAATGGTAGATCTATAGTCTTCTTCTCTCGTCTACTCAGCAAATCAGAGACAAACCACTCTAATGTCAAAAAGGAAGCTGCCATCATTGAGGAATGTTGCGAAAAATAGTGGAACTTATTGTACTCACCACAATCATTCAACATTTCAACAGACAAAAAACCAACAAACTATTGAAGACAAAGAACGAAAAGATTGTAAGATGGAGAATCGAACTATCTGATCTCAGATTTAATACAGTAAACCCCTCTTAACGATGTTTCGTTTAGCGCTGTTTCGATTTAGCGCTCTTTTATTTCAAGCCGGGTATTCCTCGAAATTGCTCGTAGAACTACGGGGATTTCCCGCGAAACAGTATAGTTGTGTTTCTTGTTTGGTGCGGTGTTGTTTGACGCATTTGTATTATATGAAACATTTGTTGACATTATTGTAGGTATAAATTTATATAATACTATAACGATTAATACATTGACAAATATTATGATCTTTAGTTTTTATCATGGGTGATAATGAAAAAACAGGAAATAAAGCAACCAGAAAAAGCATTTTACTGGAAACTAAAATGCAAATGATTAGAAGATTAGATTCTGTTGAACGTCAATCTCAAATTAATACTGCATTGAATTTGGCAACTTTAACCATAAGGACAATTCTTAAGAATAAAGAAAAAATACTGTCATCGGCAACTGCAACTACGTCAAGCTCTGTAACTAGAATTACCCGTTCTAGAAATAACATTATAGAGGAAATGGAAAACGACTTTCTATATTGATTGACGACGAAATTGAACGCAATATGTCATTAAGCCAATCTATCATAATGGGAAAAGCTAGAAGAATTTTTAATTACATTCGTTGCTAGTAGAGGATGGTTTAATAGATTTAAACATCGAAATAATCTTCACAGCATAAAGATTACAGGAGAAGCAGCAAGTGGTGATACGAAAGCGGCGGCTGAATTCCCAGCGACATATTTGAACAATAATTGAACAAGGAAACTATCCTCCAGAAATGGTTTTTAATGTTGATGAAACAGATCTGTTTTGGAAAAGAATGCCAAAACGAACATTTCTATACCGTGAAGAGAAACGAGCACCATAATTCAAAGCTGCAAAAGTTCGCTTAACACTCATACTGGGTTGTAACGCAAGCCGAGAATTCAAATTAAACCCACTACTAGTGTACCTCTCCAAAACCCCAAGAGCGATGAAAGGTATATCCAAATCAACTTTACCTGTAATTTGGGAGTCAAATAAAAAATCATGGATAACTATGAAAATTTTCCTAGATTGGTTCACTGAACATTTCGGGCCGTCTGTTAAACGTTATTGTGAAATTAAAAAACTTGAACAAAGAGCACTACTATTAATTGATAATGTTCCAAGCCACCCAAGAAATTTGTCAAACTTAACAACATGCATTCTAGTAGAAGTGGTTTTCTTGCCGCCTAACACAACTGCCTTTATCCAACCAATGGACCAAGGCGTTATATCCAATTTTAAAGCTTATTATTTGAGGCGAACATTAAAGCAGATGTTTGAAAAAACAGACGGAGAAGAGAAGCAATCAATAAGATAATTTTGGAAAAACTTCAATATCATAAATGCTGTAGCAAATATAAACCTTTCTTGGAATGAGATAACAGAAAGATCTTGGAAAGGAGTATGGAAGAACATTTGGCCGGATTTAAGTGAGAGAGAAGACATTGAACACTGTCGATATGAATGAAATAGTGTAATTAGCGAAACAAACGGTTTAGATGAGGTAAATGTGGAAAACATCGAAGAAAAAGTTCAAGAAACAGCAGCTATTTTTTCTAATGATGAGCTCAAGGAATTAACTGCGCAAGAAGAAAACAAAAATATTGATAGTAGTGATTTCGAAGAAGATCAAAAAGAACTTTCGATGGCGTTTGTAAAAAGGAGTTTAACCACTATAACTGAAATTATGGACTAATTTATTGAAAATGATCCAAATTTTGACAAAAATTCAAAAGCAAAAAGATCTTTCAGTTTTACTCAATTCTATTTTACACTATGTGGTCACTAAAATAGAGAGTTATGTTCACGAAAAGAGAGTTTTTCATAAATTATTTCAATTTCTCAATTTATCCACTTATCAACAACTTCTAACAGAACGCAAAAAGAAAACGCAAACTACATTAGATGCCTTCTTGACCAAAACTCAGAAAGTTGGAAACACAGAATATGCTGAATGACCTGGCTGACTATAAATTTAATTGTTTTTATAATATATTCGTTTATATTGTTATTTATTTTTGTAATAAATAAATGTTGGGTTTTATTTTTAAAAAAAAAACAATCATAATGTTTAAATTTAATGCCTAATGAATTTTCTATCCAACTTCCCCAAACCCCATTATTTACATGTTAAGATAGCCTCGTTTAGCGCTGTTTCACATTACGCTCTACTTTGATGGAACGAATCCACCGCGTTAAACGGGGTCTTAATGTATTAGACACTAGCCTTGCATAGAAAACTCATCAGTGGATGCACTTTCCAGATGCTCTTCTATTCAAGATTTAGCCTCCCTTAGCAACATACACAGAACACTGACACCCCGGAATTAACCGCTTATATCATTACTGCAAAAGGAAAAACCTACTATATTCAATCCAGGATATAAAAGAAATTACAACCAACTGTAAGCCATGTAAATTGCTTAAGCCATGCTTCTTTAGACCACCCAAATTCATTAATCTCCTTAACACGGCCATGGGAAAGTTTATCAGTATATTTCATTGGTCCATTATCGAACACTACAGAGAATCGCTTCGTCTTCGTAGCTGTAGACGAATATTCGAGATACCCATTTGCATTCCCTTGCAGTAACATGGAAACAAGTACAATTATTCGTCATTTACTTTCACTTTTCACATTCTTCGGATACCCATCCTGTATCCACAGCGTTAGAGGTACTCAATTCGAGAAAATAATAATAATCACGAAATTCTACTTAAACGCCATATCCGGCTAAAGAACGATCCAATGGTAAACGAAGTAAACCTGCAGGAAACGATTTCACCTTATTTCGCCCGAATTCAAGACAAATATGGAAAAGTAGACACCGTAACAAACAACTCGTCTGACACCATCAGTCACTTCAAGCCCAGTAAATGAACTAAACCCGGACACCGAAAACACCATTCATTTCGTAGACGAAACCCAGGTATCTCCCATAGATATAACACCAGCAAACCGAGTGTCAAGTACCGGTCGTCAAATTAAGACCATACATCGCTTCATTTCTTACCATAGAAGAATGACATAAATGTTGTTTAAATAACTGCAATTTCACGATTTCAGTTTTTTCAAATTTAGTAAATAAAAGCGTCATTTTATTAGTCGTCTTTTTAGCTCAATAACATAAAAAATATTTGTGATAGAATCTATATCTTGAATAATTACATTTCTTTTGTATTTTCTCAATTTCTCTTTTGTTCCAAATAAAGTTTCAAATTAGACAATTTAAAAATTGCATATTATTGCTTTTGGGTTGTCAATGAATTGAGATGTTAACAATTATTGATCTGATTCCAAGCGATTCTGTTATTATTTTTAATTTGATTTAATTTTTAATATTTATATGATTTTACTTTCACATGACAAAAATGTATTACTATTAATTAACACATAACGTTGTAACATTTTGTGAAACGTGACTATCTAATGAATGTTAAGAATATATTCATTCTATTTAATTGTAAGCTAACATGCATCTTGACAACCTTTGAGCTTTTATCAATTAATTGACAGTATAAATAAAATAATTTGGACGTTGTATTATATCACATTTAACATTTACAAATATGAATTCTACAGAAACATGTCGTTATCATGATACCAATAAAAAAACTATCGAAACTGCTTTTTATCCAATTTATTCTGGGATGTTTATTCTTTCAGTTTTACTCAATTCTATTTTACTTTATGTGGTCACTAAAATAGAGAGTTATGTTCACGAAAAGAGAGTTTTTCATAAATTATTTCAATTTCTCATTTTTCTTGATTTAATTATTTCGATTTTAATTTTGCCTAATATTTTAATCAAGCGATTTACGGAGGATACAGATACTCATATTTTACTCGATGCATTTCTAGCTATTCGTGATTTGTCAATTTCAGCGCAAATGATTACATTGGTTCTAATTGCGATTGATCGATTATTTGCATTTGTGAATCCTTTGAGTAACTATTGGGTATTGAATACAGTTATGTGGATTTTAAAAATGTTGATGCTATTTCTTTCATTGTCCTACATCACTCGTTTAATTCTTCTCAGTGTTGGTATTTCATGTTTGAGTAAAAGGAAAATTGATAAATATGGAAAAACAGTTATCGGAATTTCTGGTGGGGTATTTATGTTAATTAATTTAATAATTTATGTATCTTTATTTTCACTTTTATGTCAACGGCAATTGACCCGACAAAGAAACTCATTTAACTCAGATAGATTTTATAGAGCAATGCAGAGCAAATCGTTCGATGAAAATCCAGAAGAAAATGAAAACAAATCGATATCTAAAGAAGCTTCTATAACGAAATCTAGACGTTTATCCTCATTAAATTCTAAAAAATTAAGGTTTCGGAGAAGAATCGGATCTATTAAATTTGCAAAAGTTCTTCTTGGAATTAATCTATTGATGATTATATCCTATTTGCCAGGTGTATTATATAATAACAAATTCATTCCTTTCCCATCATATTCGGTATATTATTTATTTTTTTTCCATGCACTTGGCGATCCAATAATTTTTTTAATGACACGTCGTGAACTTAAAAATGGTTTATTATCTATTTTTAAAAGGAAATAAATTTCCAAAACTCATTTTACTATAAATCAGTTACAATTCTCACAAGATATCTGAAGAAATATTCTTAAAGATGTTAGTTAAAAGTTTTCATAAAAATAAATTGGATTGTGATCCCAATTGGGTTATAAAATGTGTATTTCATTATGACATAAATGATTTTCTTTTTTCAGAAAAATACATTATTATTATTATTATTATTATTATTATTATTATTATTATTATTATTATTATTATTATTATTATTATTATTATTATTATTATTATTATTATTATTATTATTATTATTATTATTATTATTATTATTATTATTATTATTATTATTATTAATATTATTATTATTATTATTATTATTATTATTATTATTATTATTATTATTATTATTATTATTATTATTAATATTATTATTATTATTATTATTATTAATATTATTATTATTATTATTATTATTATTATTATTATTATTATTATTATTATTATTATTATTATTATTATTATTATTATTATTATTATTATTATTATTATTATTATTATTATTATTATTATTATTAAATTAACTATAGTTGTATTTAATATAATTTAAAATTATTTATCGATATTCTATTATATTTATAAAACATTTACGTGAAATACTATTTATGTTATTTTATTGTTTGGATTAATTATTCGTTAACATTATAACTTTGTATTAATTGGCTATTTATGTTTATAACATAATTTAATAAAATACATATTGCTAATTAGTAATATTCTTCTGTTTTTAACATGGTGACCACTGAGTTTATGAAACTGAAATGGTAGAATGAACAATTCCGTAAATCAAGGACCTTGAGATTTTAAAGCATTAGACTGCACTTGACATTTTGTTTTATGTGGATTAGATGAATCAAGATAGAAGTATTGGTTTATTGGATCGGTGATGATTGGATCGGCCAATTAATTCTAGGTTAGCAATTTATCCAGAGCTTATTACGTCACTGTGTGAAGAATATCTCTGTGTAAAATTTGCCAAATAACAATTGTTTGTTTGTCAGCGTAGATTCAGATCCATCGTGAATTAGAAGCTCGATTCTGCTTTCAGGTAGCACATCCTAAAGTTCAGCTCCATTAGATCCATTCATACAAGAAATATCATAAAACACATGGAAGTATTATTAGTTTAGGTCAGGGATATTCAACTGGCGGCCCGCGGGCCTGATCAGGCCCGCCGAAATTTGAAAAAGGCCCTTTCAATATCTTGGAATATGCGTCTAACACCAGAAAAATTAAAAGAAAAATGGCAATAAAGTTATTAATTTAAAATGCGCCAGGAAAATACATAATAATATAATAATAAATGGTAAACATTATAATACTTGGTAATAGAATAACAATCACTAAAACCAGTTTATTTTTGTTACTTTGTAATCCGCTACAAAACTAACTACTTTTTAATTGATACGGCCCTCGATTGCCGTTATAAGAAAAATTTGGCCCTTCATAATATTTAGTTGAATACCCATGGTTTAGGTTGTCATAAAAATCTTTTCAAAGAACAACAAGGGTGAAATCGTTATGTTCAACAATCTTTGATCTTTTCCAATCGTCAAAATCTTCATATTCCAAATTCCGTTCAGATATTCCTTTTTTTATAAACTTTGAGCAATTCAAATATCATAAATTTCTAAAAAACTTTTCTTTGCCAAATAACATATCATTCAAAAATATCACCTTTTAAAACAACTCAAAATCCAAAAACTATCATAAGTCAAAAAATCGAAATAAATCCAAAAATTTCAATATACATTGTTCGCGTCTGTGTGCGCACACATAAAAAATCCAATTTCAGAAAACAAAACGCGACAATTAAACTCAGGATTGATCATCCTCCCCTTGATACCTTGGTGTCAATCTCAAATTCCCACTATCTTCATCTATCTAATTAAACATAATTTGGAGATACATCTCACTATCACTTTTCCTTTACATCTAATTCTCACCACACTTAGTTTTCCGTCTTCTCCAGGTATCGCTTCGATTACCCTCCCCATTGGCCACTTTCCATACTCATTCTTTTTGTCTAGTATCCACACTTTTGACCCTGCCTGAACATCATCTTCTATCTTATTCCATGTTGCCCTTTGTATCCAGCACGGTAAAAAATTCTTTCATTCATCGTCGCCAGATGTTTTCAGTTAACTCATGAATTAGTGTCCACCGAAAAATTGTACTTGACAATTTCTCCACTTCTATATTTTCTACAGCTTCTCCTTTCCATCCCGCAATTAGTAAATGATTTAGTGTTAGCACATTATCTTCCTTGATGTCTATTGCCTGAACCACTAATGGGCGAGAATTTATCAACATTTCAACCCTTGTAAAAACATTTCCTAATTCTTCGTCTGTCACGTCTGCATTTAGCCGATTTGATCATTGACTCAAACACTTCCCCAAAATGCGGAGGCTGATGGAGGATTGAAGATCCAACTGCATTGATGCTTCGACAACTCTCTTTGAGTTTTATAGTTGTCGATTACGAAATTCTTTACTTTAGAAGTGGCGTCTCTAAAATTTGTGCTATTGACCGAAATAATCATTTTTGGCATTCCTCGCTCGCTGCAAACCTCGTAAAAGCCCGAATGAATAAATCCGTATCCAACCCATATGCCATTTCAATATGCACCGCCCTTGACTTAAAACATACGTATAGGCAGATATACATTTAATATCTCACCTTTCTTCTGCCTACTTTAGTTTCAATCGGTCCTGCAAAGTCTACTACCAAGTGAACAAAGGCTCTAAATGGTTCTGAAATCCTAAACGCCGGTATCGGTGCCATTATTTGACTCATTCCTTTAACTCTTTTTTTCCTACGCATTGCATATTCTTCTCACATTGTTTGATCATTAATTTGGCCTTCAAAATCCAATATTTTTTGTTCAACACACTCAAGACGTATTGCGTTTCTGCATAATGGCTCAAACTTTCATGGCAATCTTTTATGATTAGCCTTATGACTCAACTCTTTTCAGATAAAATTATTGTATATTTTGTCTCCCATGGCAAAAAAATATTTTTACGGCCAGTGTTAAATCCTGAGTTAGCTTTTCACGTCTGTGTGCGTTTGATTCTCTGAAATTGGATTTATTTTGTGTGTGCACACAGACGCGGACAATTGCTTATTCGAGTTGTTAATTGTCAAATTGATTTTTTGGAATTTTGGATTTGATTTTAAATTTTGGATTTTTATGAATGTATGAGTGGAAACTTCGATTTTGTTTTTAAAAGTGGTTTTTTTGAATTTGTAATTGATTTTTAAAAATAAAGATTTTAAATTGGTTTTGCGTTATTATTTCGAAATGGAAAATGGTATAGATTTTAAAAATGCCAATGATAGTGAATATGACGAAGTAATTGAATTTGAAGAAATTATTCCATTAAAAGGTGATGTAAAATTTGTGTTGAGTGGTCATTCGAATGTAGTTTTGTCAGTAGTTTGTGACAATAAATCGAGAGTTGCATTCACTGGTGGAGTGGATGATACTATAATTGCATGGAGTTTAGAAGATGGCAAATAGATGGATATATTATATGGACATTCAGAATCAATAACGAAATTAAGCATCAACGAAACTAACTCATTCCTTGTAAGTGTAGATTTATGCGGTTATGTAATCGTATGGAAATTAAATCTTGATCAAATGAAGTTTAATAAATTCAAATCAGTTGAAGTTTCAGAAATTATTGACTTTAAGTGGATAGTTGATCCATTATCCAAAGATGAATTTCTATATGTTCGAACAATAAAACTGGAACAGATGCATGGGAATTTGGACATGAATCTTTATAAATTGGACTTTATGCTTGCCGCTATTCCCGAAGATGAGTTAAAAACAATTAGTTAATGCTTCAAAAGAATAAGGTGCAAAATTCCAAATGAAGTATATCAGAACAAATATGTTCCTCTCGAACAATAAACAGCCAGTACGTTGAAGTTCTTAGCCAATCGGCCGTCGTTACATAGTCTCAAAACATTTAGGTTGAATAAGATTGTATGGACTGATTAAAAAGATGTTTAAATTTTTCTTTTAAAGTAAAATAAAGTATTTAAAACGGGGTTAATACTTTGAAATAAGAAGTAGATTATTAAGAAGTAATATCAACTGATAAATTAGGGTTATATTAATAAAAAAGTAAATTAATGTAGCATATTTTGAAAAAACAATGTCGTCTGAGAAATTAAAGTAAATAAGTAATAATTTTGAAAAAAATAATAATTTAAAATTAGGTAAATAAAAGTAAATAATAATTTATAAATAAGTAATGAGTATGTAGTTAGTAGCCCACCGCAGCAAAGAGAGGAGAGGGGGGTTTACCCCTTCCCCTTATTGCAGAATTATTTTTGCTTAATGGTTACGTAACTGCTACACTTATTTTTTCAATAGAAGAAAGATCCTATAGAAAGAAAGCCATGATTTCTCTGACTATAGTGAGGGTGTCTCAATGGATCCTGGAATTTTCAATACAAATATCAGTCTACACTAAAAAGAATGGATATTTGTAAGTATAACTGAGGTAGGTCTCCTTGGTCCTGGGATTTTTAATACAAAATCGGGCTATCACTAAAAAATCATGATAATTTAAAGTCAGCAAATAATGTATTTAATGAAAAAATTTTTCGACTATAAGATAGTCCTTGTCAATTATTATTATTATTATTATTATTATTATTATTATTATTATTATTATTATTATTATTATTATTATTATTATTATTATTATTATTATTATTATTATTATTATCATTATTATTTTCTAAGTATTATTATTATTATTGTTGTTATTATTATTATTGTTGTTATTATTATTATTATTATTATTATTATTATTATTATTATTATTATTATTATTATTATTATTATTATTATTATTATTATTATTATTATTATTATTATTATTAGTCGTCAATGAATCAAAGTTTCAATTAAAAAGACAATCCAAGATTGTAATAAAAAGAAAGCAAGGGTAAGACAAAGGTCATTTTGAAGGTTTTTATGGATGGTCATTATCCTAAAATAATATTTTTAATTAAATACATGTAGAAAGGACCAAATTGCTGGTGTTTAGAATGAGGTGTTTGTACTCTACAATATGATGTTACTTAAATTTTTGAAGATTCAACCATGGTTACTGATATGTGTTTTCAGCTGAGAGTTAAATATTTCAATGGTTTATCAAAATAATTTTAAATTGTAAATAATTGACTATTAAAATAGCTTTTAAATATTTTTTAAATTGGATTTTTTAAGTTGAAACTTTTGAATTAAAAATTAAAATAGCTTTTTAAAAAAGAAGTTTTATTAATGAAAAATATTTAAATAAATGTTTTAAATATTGAAATATTTTGATAAATGGTTTTGAAAATGTTTTATTCAACGCGGAAAATTTGTTTGGAAATTATACAATATTTCATTAAATAAATACTTGGAATTATGTGCCGTATGGGTTGGATCAAATTTTTTGAACCGAATTTAAAAAATAATTTAGAAGATGTTTTAGCAGCTTCTAATATGTCGACCACGTCTATGAATTTCTTCAAAAAGAAGCTATTCCCAAATGATTATCATATAGGAGATGATGTTGAAACTTTCATTAAAGAATGCGATAAATATTTTAAAATGGTACAAGAAGTGATGATCGAATTACTGATCGACAAACAGATCAGAGATATATACAGGGATGACCAAAATATCAATGTTATAAGGAAAGATTGCGAAAAGCATTCATTAAAAAAACAAGTTTCGCAGAAGATTTACAATCTGCTATGTCTTATAGACAGACTAGTGAAGAGCCCGATAAATATTTTACTATCATAGACGAGTTAGTCGATAAAATATTGGGGCATGAGTTAAACAAGGAAAGTTCAACAGAATATCTGCTGGTACATTGTGCAGTCGAGAAGACTTTGAAACGAGAATTTTGTCTAAGTGACAGTAAGGGAACAACGGAAGTGAAGAAAAAAATCAAGAAGTTACATGAATCTCGTATAGTTGCAGAAGAGATCTACGCAGTGAGAGAAAGTAGACCAGAACAGAATATAACAAGAAATTACAGAGATGCGGTTACAAATCAAGCAAGAAATATTGTATCACCAAGATATAATAGCGAGCCGAGAAAGTATCGAGAAGAAAGACCGAACAGAAATAAGAACGAATGTTGGACATGTCACAAGTTAGGTTATTTGAGTAGAGATTGCATAACAAAGAAGGCAGTTACATGTTTTACATGTGGAAGACAAGGACATGTAAGAAGTCAGTATCCACAGATTCAGAGAAATGTAGTCGAATGTTATGCGTGTGGTACCCCGGGACACGTGAGAAGAGATTGTAAAAAAATAAGGTGTACGAGGTGTTGCTTGGGAGGTCATAAAGAGGCAGATTGTTACACAAATTTGGAGAGAATGAGATATCGGAGTATCAATGAGAATTTTGGAAGACAACAAGAACGATACGAAGCAGGGAATGGTTATCAAAGAACAAGAGATGAAACAAGACAAGCAGACAAGAGATACGTAGCATTCATAGACGAACCATGTGATGAAAGAATAGAAGATAAAAACAGAGAATACACAAATATCAACGCCCAGATAGAAGAGGAGATAGTCGGGGCAGTGTATTAAACAGTAATGCTGACTCCCAAATTACTAATTATTATAATAAAAGTAAAATATCATGTATTATAGAAAAAGATGTGAAAGATGAGAGGTAACGGAAAAGGAAAATAATGTAATAAGGAAAGTAAACAGATTCATAAAAAAGGATTTTGCAGAAAGAGAAAGAGAAAATATACAAATACTCACCTTAGAGGAATGGAAAAATGATATTATTAGTTATGATAAAATGCAAGGCCGACCAAGTGTAACTATTATATTACAAGACCAGAAGATGGAATGCTTGCTCGATACAGGAGCTACAGTAAATGTCATGAGTTAGAGAAAATTTGAGAAACTAATAGATGTAGAACTAACAACAACGACTGATACATTGAGATGTGCAAATAATAGTCTTTTAGAAACGAAAGGTAAAGCAATATTAGAAATAGTAATAAATGGCAGGAAAAGAAGGGTAAAATTTACGATAGTATGATATATGACTCCAGAGGTAATTGGTGGTATAGAGTTGCAAAAAGAATTTGGTATACAACTAAAATGGCCAGTAGAAGAGGTCGAGAAAACGAAGCAAGAGGCCATATGCGGTATCGAAGCCAAATTTGGAAAGACAATAACGGAGATAAAACGATTTTAAAGAGCAAAAAATACTTTAAATATAAATAATCCGATACTATTGAACATTATAAAAAAGAATCAAAATGTTTTTATGGCTAATAAATGGGACATTGGTTGCACAAAGCTGTTGAAGCATAAAATAGAAATTCAAGGAAAACCGATAAATATTAAACCTTGAAGACAACCAGTCAACTTGGAAAGTAAAATAGATGAAGGGATAAAAAACTTATGGGAAAGCAATATTATCAAAAATTGTAATTCGCCATGGAACACTCCATTAATATGCGTCTGGAAGAAAGTAAAGCAATATATCAGATTATGTCTTGATTTCAGGCAATTAAACCTAGTAACAGAGAGACAGGCGTTCCTTATGCCGAATATAGCAGAGATGTTAGATAAATAGGTGGAGCAAAGTATTTTAGTTCGATAGATCTTGGAAATGCATATTATCAAGTAGAACTAAAAGATGAATCAAAGCTAAAAACGGCGTTTTCAACCAAATCAGGGCAATACTGTTTTATCAGAATGCCATTAGGAATAGCAGCGGCAGGTACGTTTCAGGAACTGATGGGAAAAGTATCAATGGGTACGAGATATGCAGCAGTATACCTAGACGATATCAATCACCACTACGAAGTTTTAAATGAAGTGCTGGACAAAATTGGAAAGGCGGGTCTTAGGATAAACGCATCCTAGGAATATGCTAGAAATATGCAATTACTACAGAAGATTTATAAATGAATACGCAAAAAGGCAAGAGTTTTAGAAGAGCTATGCGGGTTAAACAACAAAAGATTAATTTGGACTGACGGATGCAACATAGCATTCGAAAATATGAAAAATTATTTAGTGTCCTCACCTATTCTACGGTTTCCAGATTTCGAAAGAGAATTCATTCTGTATACTGATGCGAGTTTTGACACGATTGGAGCAGTATTATAACAGAAAGACGACAACGGGTGCGAAAAGGTTATAGCATACGGTTCTTATGCAATGAGCAATCATGAAAAGGGATATTGCATAACAAGGAAAGAGTTGCTGGCAATCTATTATTTTTGTCAACACTTCAATCATTATTTATATGGAAAACGGTTCATTTTGAGAACGGACCATAACAACGGATCAATAACAACGCAATTTCAGACATTGATTAACTACCTCAGTAGTATGGATAATAAAATAGAGTATAGAAAAGGTACGGATCATGCAAATGCAGATATGTTGTCAAGGAGTACATGTGGAACATGCACACAATGTTTATTGGCACACGAAGACACGAAAGTGGAAAAAATGAAAACCTGAAGAATAAACACGATGGATAAAAGCTGAATATAATAAGAGGCAAAAAGATAATACAGAAATAGAACAAATAAAAAAGGAAATAGCACAGGGTTCAAGTTGGAAATTTATACTGGTAGACAATGTGGTGAAAACTATAGAGAGTAAGATATGGATACCTAGAGAAAAAAGACAAGAAATGATAAAGAGTATGCATACTTTGCTATCACACGCAGGAGCAGAAAAGGTGACAAAATATTTAGCGGACAATTACTATATGGGAGACATAAAAGAATCAGTTAAAGAAACAATTGGACAATGCGAGGCGTCAAAGAACGAAAGTTGTGACAACAAAGATGAAGGAATAGACAATAAAGCTGACAGCAGAGGAGCCGTGGGAAAAGTGTACATTGGTATATGTGGCTCATTACAGGAAACATTCAGAAAGAAAATATATATAGTCACAATGATTGATCAATTTAGCAAATATATCTAAATATAAGTCTGACTGCTGGCGCTAAACAGAATGAAGAAACGGTGAAGGAAACAATGCTACAAAAATGGATTCTTAGATTTGGAGTACCAAAGGAAATTCACACAGATTGAATCTAAGACGATGAAAGAGTTTACAAAATCAATGGGAATTACACTATGCTTTTCAAGTTCATATTACCATAATACAAATGATGTGATAGAATGTCAATTCAGGACAATAAGAGACTATATAAATGCATCATTTAAAGAAAAAAGTAGAACAAATTGGGCAGAGATCATACCAGAGATTGAATTTACCATGAATCCAACATTTCAGAAATCAATTGGACGAAGTTTCGCAGAAGTAATACAATTGCAGAAGTAATTACAATTTCATAGTAAAGCGACGATTTCACAAAAAGAAGATACAAGAGAAACAACGCAGACAAAGAGATCATTCAATATTGGAAATGAGGTTCTGGTAAAAGTAGAATCAAGAACGAAAGACAAGGAAAGATACGAAGGACAATACAGAATAATCCAGAAGATCCATTTGTTTGGAAATTATACAATATTTCATAAAATAAATACTTGGAATTATGTCGTGTTTTGTTTTGTGTTTTACAACCAAATAAAATATAAAAATTGTACAACTAAACTTTGTTTTTGCGTGTGTTTTTATTTGTGTTTTTAATTATTGTGAAGGCGTTTCTGTTGATCTCTAAGAGTTTGTATCTGCTTTACATACAAACTTTTGATTCGTAGAAATGTAACTATGAGATACGTTTCTATAATAAACTTTATTTTAGACAATTTTTAGAAAAAAAAGATCGTTGAAAATTTTTAAAATTATATTTTTAATGAAAATATCAAGAGCAGATGAATTTGGTCTAATATCTTTTCAATCCAGATTTGATTTCCTCAAAGAAGCCCCTTCATATTGAGCTCAGAAAAAAAATTACAAAAATTAAAAAAATTATTTTAATCATCGATTTTCCCCAAAATGTTTTAAAAAAATACATAGGTGATTGATTTATTTCATTAATTATAATTAAAAATATATCGGACTCACATTTTCTCATAAAATTCCTAAAAAAAACCCTGAAAATTAATTAAAAATAATTTATAATTATACTGTTGATTAAAATTAATATTTAATAACTTGAATAATGATCTCATATCTCATATGGATCAGAATTCAAGTCTTAAATTTACTTTAAATAAAAAAAAATTACTTGAAAGCCATTTGTAAAATGGCTAAAATAAATTTCCAAAATATATAAATGATGAGACATGATAAATTGATAAAGATGATTTACAATTACAACCAATTACAATTGGTAAATAAATTGGTGAGTGAATTTACACGCCAACCACCACTATAGAGAACGTATCTCAGTGGTGTTTGGTGTATAATTATTAACTGCATGAAAAGAGGTAGAAAGGTTAACAAGCTTCTTATTAAAGCAGAGAATTAAAAGATTTTTATGACCAAATAATTTAAGAATCACTATCCAGGTTTATTATTATTATAAAAATTTTAAATAAAAATTAATTAGATCAGCCTGTCCATTTGTGGAATTGATGAGCTTTCTTCGTGTCCTGGGGCTATATGTGCCGTATGGGTTGGATCAAATTTTTTGAATTCTCGAAAATGGCCTTTCAGTGGTTCCTCCGGTGGATTTCCTTCAGCTACCTGGATATTAACATTAATTAGTGGGGCTTATTAACAAAACTAAAAACATTTCACGAATAATTCATCGGCATGATCATTTCTCGACTGCCAATTTAGTAGACAGATTGTGGTCAGGGAACCAGAGCTGACCGATCCAGGACTGCACCAGCTGGAGGTTGACCTAAATTTGCATAAAAATTATCTACTATGTGCTACAACTTACCAGCGGTTTGGAATTGAATGCGAAGATCGTATTCGGATTTGGAATAAATAGTTTGTTCCACGTAAAAATCGTGCACACCAACAATTTCACGGTACTAGTTAACGAGGAGAAGGAATACATCTTATTCCCGTACATCAACAGGCCGACATGTACATATAGATTTTATTAGAAATTAACCTAAATTTATAAATGATAACGTAACATTCTGTGATTACCTGAATTCCGCGAGAATCGATCGGAGTCATAGCACGTGGCGTGACCAAGCTAGATGCATAGACACGCACACTTGGCATCAGTGCACGCACCAGACAAGGAGGATCTCGGACTAATGTCTAGTAATGGATTATTGATCCTTAAAACCGATAAATGTCGTGCATCGGTTTCCGTCCTGAAATATCTAGATACCACGTAGAGATGAATCATTTTGTTTTCCCTTTCTGCCGGAGTTTCCTCACATGTAGGCAAACCTGGAAATTGATGACCGACCTATGCATGCAAGATAAGGAGCTGGAGATATATAAGTGGATTATTGTTTAGTCAAGACAGAATGCCAAGAATCATTAAACACAAAACCGAGTAGATGATATGCGATGACGAAGCCGGCCCATCACGAAGAAGCCGGTACCAAGAGTCCCAAACCGAACGTAGGACTACCCAACAAGCGGCGGAGCCCACCATGCGAATAATATTTCCATTCCTCAACGAGAATGGTTGTGGACAAAGATCCACTCGTGGAATCACGGTTTCCGGGACACAATCAAAATCTGAAATCAAGGTCATAATATTCGATAATATAGCTAAATTTGTTCCTAAAATAATTAATTTCCATTTTTGCTCACACTTTGAAAAACCAAGTTATCATTGACAAATTTTAATCATCTATGGAGCCAAACCTGTAGCACCAATTCGTTGAATATTACTATTATAATAAGAATAGCCATCCTGAATTTTTTTTAAACGTAAATTAATTGATATCAAAGTTCAAATACTAAATAATTAATAATCTTATAATTTTAAAATAAATGAAATTAAACCTAAAATGATAAAAATCATATATAACAATTAAAAATAAACCTGTAAATTTGGCCACAATTTCCTTGTCATAATAATCACAAAATCGATTCAGACCCAGAACTCATGAACTTTATATAGTATTGCGATAATTGTTATAGAAATAAATAATGTTGGTCTATAATTAATCAAATCTTGGAATGAGTAATCATCACCATAGAGATGAAATCGATGAAGCAGGGACCTAAATAAGTCGGACACATGTCTTTTATCGGTAGTCCGCGAACCCGCAGGTGTATCTGACTATTTTAGTATACGGTGGTATTCTCACTTTTTCCTGATACTCAAACCCTTGATGCATCACCAACGTTGATCACTCAAGTGGATCAATCAAGTGGTAACTCACTATTGTATTCTGGGTTACGCAGGAAACAGCACGAAGAGGTAAAATGTTTGATTACCTGTAACCCACAAGTTATTTTGTTTATGGCACTGGCGACAGATTTTGTTTTCCCATCTCCATTTTCTTCTGCGTTCCCCGCTATGTCAGCCTTATCACTAACAGATGTCAAAATATTTTTCTTTTTCCCTTTTTGGTTTGACCGACTTCTTCCAGCAATTACGTTATCACTGGCAGACTGTCAAGATAATAATATTGTTGTTTTCCTTTTTTTCCTGATTTCCAAATTCCTTTTCCTTTTTGTACTAATTAATTAGTACTGATCTTGTCTTTTGTTTTCATGTTTGATTCCTTTTATTTCCTTTCTTTTTCATTTTTAATTTCTTTTTACTTCCGTTTTCTTTTCTAAGTTCCCATAGATCGTCCCGTTTGTCATGGCGATCTTCCCCCAGGTAATTTTATTTATTTATTTATAAATTGTTATTTAGGTATCCTCAACAAAACTATTTCACTTTATTTTAGTATAGCAAATATACTATACGTAAAACACATGTGATCATCATTTTGAACGTTGATAATAGCTTCTGACCTTTAATGCAGGCAAGGTCGTATATAACTATGGCCGGATAATCTACTAAAAGGTGAAAATTTGATCATAATAAAATCAAATTCCTATATATTGATCATTCGCCATCAACTTCCTAAATGTGTAAATTTTTAAATGTTCTCATTCATTTTATTAACCACTTCAATCAGAAAATTATGGGATAAAACCTCTGCACTATTGCTAAAATAATTATCTCCGATGTCGCCATCTTTTTCAAACCTAATTATAATCAAAAATTGTATTTGTACGCTCCCCATTCTTATTGACATTCAGGTAATGGAATCGTCAAATGCAATCACTGAACTATCAAAAGAATATGCAATAAAAGTCCACTAGAAATGGTATTTTGGTACGATGAATCGACACTAATGGTGACGCTTCAGCAGCACTTACAGAAGGAGTAGATTTGTATTCATATAACCTATTTTTAAATTAACATTCTCGTTTTATTTAATACATTAATTAATTAATTAAGCATATTATTTATTAAAATTAGTGAACATATAAATACAAATGTTAACACGTAAAGATCCTTAAACGCCAATAATGTTTTATTAGAAATTCAATAAAAATTATAAAAAGTTAATGTAAAATAATTCAAAATTCACCAATAATTTCTTAAATTGAAAATAATAAGTACAATATTGTTTAGTTTTAACCGTTTGCGAACGGAATTGAAAAATTAATTAATTAAAATAATTTTAAATTAATTAATTAATTAAAATTAATTAAAAAACAACTTGACGAAACAATGATATTAAATACATTTTCCGTTGTTTTTAGAAATTTAATTAATCTTTTAACAATAACTATTTTATAATATTTAATTTAGAATTTAAAGTATTAGCAAACCTGAAAACTATTATTAATATTTTTTGTCGTGCGAAATGTATTTCTAGCTGTGAGATTTTTTAAGTATTACATTATTTTATAGATTCGAATTTCTAGAAAAGTTTCAGTTTAGTGTTATTTTCCGAGAAACAAAGATAATTATGATTATAATAAGCTGCATTGTGACAGTGTTACTTTTCAGATTATTCACTTCCTGTAACTCCAATAATAATCACTAATTCTCCTGATTATGATGTAATATATTAATTATCAACTTATGTAACAATGTTGTGCAATTCAAACTATAAAATCAACAAATTTCAAAAATTTGACTTGTTTTATTTTAAAATTGTTTTTCTAAATGGAGACCATAGTTGAAGGATACGAAGATCCAATAATTTCAGAAAATTCTTCAACATCTGTTAAATTGAGACCCAAGAAACAAACGCAAAATGATCAATCTTCGAGGACAAGTATTTTTAAAAGACTTACTAGATTCATAAATCCCAAGAAACCAACTAATGAAATAAACTCGAAGCCAAGTTTGGATTACGAACTTGGAGATTTGGATATCGACGATAAATCTAGACCGAAAATGATCTCTGATCAAATAAATTGCGATCTTTTCTATACAGTAAAACGTGTCAGTAAATTGTCTGATCTATTTCTAAATCCAATCGCAATCCAGTGCAGTTCTGTAATTGGCAATAAAATATATATTGGCATTGTTAACTGTATTGATATCTTTGTTTTGTCATTTGATCATGTTGATAAAAAATTACATGTTGAAAAAACCTGGAATCCAATGCTTAGAGATTTACCTCTTTATCCTCTTCAAATCAAAGCAGACAAAGATGGAAATATTTATTTATCAGCCTATTATTATCCATGTATTAATAAAGATGAAAAATGTTATCTTTTAATCAAATATGATTGTCAATTTAAAGTACTTATTAAAACAAAAAAATATTGTTTCCCGAGATTTTCGGATTTTGATTTCGATTCTGACGGATGCATTATTATAATATCTTCTTCAAAAGAAGACAATACTGTTTATCACGTTTCAAAACTAACCGAAGACTTTTCAAGGTTTTGTTATAAATTTAATTTTTCCAGTTCAACAAGTAAATATACTCCTCATCGGCTAATTTGCTTAGGAATCGAAGAGAAATCGTGGATAGTTGCTTACAAAGAAGAGAACGAAGAGAAGGAGCCACGGCTTATTAGTTTTAAATCTGGCGCGTGTAGGGATAGAGATGAATCAATGAATAGTTTTATGACTAAAATTAACACATCTGCTTGGAGTTCCGGCAATTTCAATCCAAAAGAAATATGTAAATTCACAAATGAATATATGTTTTCAATTGATGAGAAAACTAAAGCTCTTTATTGTTTGTCGTGGGATAACAATAATAATTGTCCCGATGTTGCTCAAATTTCCAATATTGGTGAACCATGCTTTCAAAGTATCTGTTCAAATTCCAATGGGATCGCTTATCTTTTCACTCATCATAGCATTTATGAATTTTCAGTGACCTTGAAAAACTGATTTTTAATAAAAATGAAAATCTTTATTAAATATTTTTTTTTATATATATAACTTAGTAATTTATTGTTATGCGCCTAATTTTATTGCTATTTTAATAATACTGTACCATTGGAATTTTGAAAAAGTATAAATAAAAATTTCGAAAGTTTTAAGTGTTTCAAGTTTGAATAAACAATAATTAATAAACACAAAATCACGTGTTTCACTTTCATTTCAATTTTTTATAATTAGATGTAATCGATTAAAATACAAGTATAAGTAATTAAAAATATTTATGTGAAGTAATGAATATACTTAAAATATATTAATTAAATTTCATTGAATAAAATATATGACCATATTTTGAGAATGTCAAACCATGATGAAATAAAAAAAATACCTGGGAAAGTTGAGACATTAAAATTTTTGTAATAAATAAATTTAACGTTTTCATATCTTGCGTAAATAATTCATAATAATATTTCCCGGAAAAGAAATCATATTCAAAGTTAATTAATCAAAATTTATTAAAGAAATTAATTTAATCTAAGAAATTAATATTTTACGTTAAATGATAAGTAGGTTCCAATTAGAAAGTTAGAGATAATTATAATATTTCTCAACCCTAGGGTTACCACATTTTTCTCGACCGATATACGAACACTCAAACCAATTAAAAAAATAATAATTTAAATAAAAAATCAATTTTATAATAAGTGTATCTATAACATTCATTTAAATATTAATATTAAATGTATAAAACGTAAAAACAAAAACAAAAAATTAAAATTAGCACTTTTTATTTCATAATATATAAAATAAATATTTCAGTCATTATAACATTAAGTTAACGTAAAACAATGTTTAAGCTAAATTAATTTTTTTAAAGTTTTTTACATGGAATTTAATTAATTGATACAATAACCGAACATTTTAACGATCGGTCTGGGTGCCACACGAACAATGAACAATTCATTTGATTACCGAACTGTTCGTGCGAAAACCGAACGGGTGGTAAGCATATTCTCAACCCATAGTAGGTATAGTACATGAGATGAAATTGAAAACTAATCAATTAATTAAAATTTTAATGATGAAATTATTCATTGGATTTAGAGAACAAAATCGCTGAATTCAGTAATCAGGATAGCCTATCAAGAGATTGTAGAATAATAATAATTTATATTATTTATTTAGAGATATTGTTCATATGGTTCTCGAATGGAAATGAATACTGTTCGAACAGAGTATAAAAATGAAAATAAACTAAATCAGATTTTCCATTATCGAAATTATAAGTTTAATTAATTAGAAATTCCTACAATGATTGTATTGTTGATTATTTAATTGAACAACTGAATTATTGGAAAATTATTTGCTAGCAATTTGCAAATAAAACCTAATTGCTCTTAGTTGTATCGTTTTTATAAGAATACGTGTAGTCAGGGCCTAGAAGAGAGAGTGCGGGGCCCAGGCCAAATTTTTTTTGGGGCCCCTTTTTAATAATTAAAAAATATATATAGTTAGCGACAACACAATATAAAAACAAATTTTATTATATTAATGATTTACGGGCTTTTGAAATTGCAAATTTATCAATTATTTCACTAAAATTTAGGTTTCTTGCAATATCGTTATTAATATGCAGCATTGCTAATCCATTTAGCCGCTCTTGTGCCATTGTAGATCTCAAGAAATTCTTAATACGTTTTTGAGCTATACGTTTTCATCTAAATTAAATATTCATTAAATTAAGGGATGTATTTCAATCGAAAAAAAATTTTCATACCTTTTGTTCACTTCTTTTTGTATTAAAATTTATTGAAATTAATTTTTATCAAATAGAAGCACAAGCAATATAAACAAACTTTAATTCAGTTTAACACCGACAATTTTAAATTTAAAACTTCAATGAGAAATTTTCGAAATATTTCAAGCCGTTTCATTTGATTTTTTTAGTAGAGAAATTTTAATGAAATTTAAAATATTCTTTCGAATTCCACACTAGTTGGGTTTAAATTAGGGCCCAATATCATATCATTAATAAACGGATATTTTTAAATATATTTTTAAAAATCTCTTATTCGTGGATTTTAATAACGATCAAGCAATTTTAAATGACGAATTCCTAATCTTAGATCAATCTGATTTATTTAAAAACATGTTAGATTGATATATAAGAGCAAAGAAGTTATATCATTAGTCCATTTTCAAATTGTTGAATTTTTAAAAATTAATTTTTGTTTCCAAAAAAATTTCTTCAAATAAAATTTTGAAGATTTGGGGCCCGGGGCCAGTGGCCCCTCTGGCCCCGCCTCTCCTAGGGCCTGCGTGTAGTAACCCATTTCTGTCAAACTTGTTTATTAATTCCACATATTTGGTGAGCGCGGCACAAAAATATGGTGAGAAATAGAAAATTTATACATAATAAATATTAGACAATTTTTAAAATGTGAAAATGAGTTTAGTTTTCACTTTCTCAAATTCGAAATTTATTTAACAAAATTTATTACAAAAAATTTTTAAAGAAAAACTGATATAAATGTTGAGGCTCATTTCTACTCAATAACTTGCGTATTTTATTGAGTGATATTTAGATAATTAAAACGGAAACTTTTTAAGGTCGATTTGGCTGACGATTCGGTTCAATATCATATTAAATTAAAAAATTAATACAAAATTGAAAATATTTCGGTGGAAACAGATGTGTGTTGATGGAAAATGAAGAGACAAATACGAATAAAATAATATAAAAATGATTTGGAATTCCAAGAAAAAATATTCAAAAAAATACAAATTAATTAAGAAAAATAAATAAATTTAATTGGTATGTGAAAAATTTGTGCATGCATTACACCATGCATTACACCATCTTTTAACATCCTTCTTTAAATCATCCTAACAGTATTTTTGTGACAACCTGCTCGCTGTTTTTCTGCTTGATAAATGACTTCCTAAAGCACCGTCATAATACTGCAATAGGAGAATTTGCCTCAATTTTTGTGGTACTGTTTACCGCTAAAGGCTTTGACAACAACCACCTTTTTATAAATTTTATACTTTTGGTTAGTTCCTTTTTTAATTTCCTCTCTTATTTTAATGAGTTCTGGGTCTTTCGTTTGTTCCTCATATATTGGTTTTTTATTGGTTTTTTAGTTACTAATGCAAAAACTTCAAGTGCTCCTATCTCAGGAATTCGTGATAATGCATCTGCATTTCTGTTTATTCTGCCTGTTTTATATACAATCTACCTAGGGTTTCCAAAACGAATTATTTGGTATCTGGTATCCGCGGTTATATAATCTCTTATCCGTATCTGATATCCACGAAAAAAATGACGGTTATTCTTTTAAATTTAAAATTTAAAAATAAAATTTTATAACAACGTTGGCTTGGAAAATGTTTTATAAATTGTCAAAAAAATATAGTAACGCAATTAGTTTTATTTTCAACTTCATTCTCTTTGTTTATTTATGCTGTGCTACCAGTATTTTAAATTTGTATAATATAAAAAATATAATATATAAAATATAATATTAAATATTTGGAACTGGAAAGTTGTAAAAAATATTGTCGTAAGTTATTATTAGTTTTCAAATTAAAATATTTTAAATTTCTTACCCATAGAAAATGTTGAAGAAAAGACAATCCAAAGAGCTTCATCTTTAATATTAAACTATGTTAAGCGAGACAGTTTGGAAGATATAGTATCGAGGCTGGCAGCAATTGATAATATTTCTATACGTGCTATAACGAATTCTGTATTTATTCGCGAATCAATTTCTAGCCGGGGCTATTCTTTACCAACCTGCAAAACTAGTGTTATGAAATTAATATATCGTAATTTTGAAATAAAAAGCGAGGTGATTAAAGTTATTGAACAACATAAAATACTTGGCAATAAATACAGTATCATCATTGATGAATGGACAAGCTTAAGAAGACGTAGATACCTGAACATAAATCCCAATGGTGAAAACAACGTATGCGTAAATCTTGGACTTGTTCCAATTTCAGGATCTTGGAATGCAGATGATACGGTAGGTAAGGTAAAAAATAATTTGCTTCAATTTAAAATAATTTTTGAAAGTGATATTGTATGCACTACTCATGATGGTGCTCCAATGATTTTAAAGTATGGGAGAACTTGCCCAGCTGAAATAATTATATGTTTAAACCACAGTATACATCTAGGCGTTTGTGATTATTTTTATAAACAACACGAACTTGTTGATATTTGTGAAACTGAACCTGAACTATTAAGTGAAGATGAAGACCTGCTTGATGATTATGAAGACGTTTTTCAAGTATGAGCCCGGTATCGATACCTATGCAGACGAAAATTAACTATTTTTGAACACTTGAATCTAGTGCGTAAAATTATGTGCTTTTTTAGATATTCTCCAATACGCAAGAGCATCCTGCAAAATAATGTTAAAATCGAATTCAAACTTGAGTATGAACTAATCCTTTACTCATGATAGAAAGATTTTTGAAGTTGAAATCGCAAATTTTACAAGCTTTAAATGATTTGAATGCTCATTATTTGATGAATAAAGTTGACTTTGAACTATTAAAAAATATCAATCTTTCTCCACAGCCCATAAAACTAGCAGTGGAAGCATTAAGTCGAAAAGACGCCAATATTTTTGATGCTGAAGGTATTTTATCCTTTTGAAAAACAAAATGGAAACATTCAATTCGGAAATAAGACGCGATTTGTTGAAGTCAATTGAAAATCGAATTGTATCGAGAAAAAATGATAATATTACTGCTTCACTAAATTGTCTTGTTAACCCAACTTCAACAAATGGTCCAACAAAATCCACTCTGTTTTGCTTCAGCTCTTATGAAGAGACTTCTTCCCTTCTGATGCTATGCTGTTTTCTGAGGCTGAAGAAGAAGTTCTGTTTGAAGAATCTGCAGTCATAGTTGAATCAGAAATAGAATTGGCAGAAGAATTAAATTCATACCTTTCAAAATCGTTCAACATTCAAGAGGTAGGAATATCAAATGATAATATCACTTTAAAACAAAAATTCAACATCTTCAAGAAAACTTCTATCAGAACAAAAACTCTTGAATTGCATTTTATGGCATTAAAAACAGCGAAGCCGACTTAAACAGATTCCAAGAGAACTTTTCGGTTTCTGGAAACTTCTGCACGAAGATCAGATCTCGTCTCTCTTGTGTATCACTTAATGCATTGGTGTTTCTAAAATATTATTATTTAAATGAAAAAATGCAGTAAATATAATTTTAGTTACAGTGAATTTGTATTACCAGTGAGAATATATTTTCACTGGTGAAAATATATTTTCGCTAAGCCGGTCAGTGAATGTATATCTAACAATGAAGATACAAATTTACTGGTTTCATTTAGTTAGTTTGTATTCATTGACAAGCGAGAATTCGCCGCGTGGAAATAGTTGGCCCAAGGTGTCGATGTGTCGCCCTTCTTTCATCAATCTGCGAAGTGTTTTTAAAAGTTTTTTAATTTTTCTAAATATGTTGTAGGAATAATGTAATATTAAACAATTAATGTTGTTTTAATATTATGAAAATGTCGTAAAAATAGAATTTGAAAAACGTTTTGTCTTACAATCTATCCGGGCAATGGAAATCAACAAGATCATAATTGAAAATGTTGGAAAATTCGATGGCAAAAATACAGATGTGGAAGAATGGTTCGACAAACTCGAAATTATTTTGGAAGCCAAGAATGTGAAAAATGTCATGAATGTAATGCCATTTTTACTTGAAGGGCAATCTTATGCAGTTTTCAAACAGTTAAAGAAAAGCAACACGACAATAGATTTTTGTATGCTGAAGAAGGAATTATTGAAAACCTTCGGTATGAGCGAGCAAGAAGCTTTTACGAAACTTTTACAGAAAAAGTTATTAATGGGTGATAACTTGGATGTTCATGTAAATGAATTAAGGTCACTGTTGGAATGTTCAGGTGATCTACTAATCCGATTTTTTGTAAATAGCTTACCAAGTGATTTGTCAAATCAACTAAAAATGTCAACAGCGTCAACAATGAATGAGTTAGTCGCTCAAGCAAAGAAAATCGCAAGTCATCAAATTTATGACAATGAAACAGTTGCAGTAGTAGTACCAAGATCAGATAGTGGAAGACAAGCCAATCGAAAATGCTATATATGCAATAGTGCTAATCATGTGGTAAGATACTGTCCAGAAAGACGCAATATCAGATGTGCAAAATGCGGTATTATGGGACATATTTCAAGGTTTTGCAAGTCGGGAAAAGATCAAGGGGCTACACACAATGTGGAGTCGGGTGTGGCCCCAAAAATTGTGAATATGTGAGACTCCTAAAAGTAAATGGTGATGTAAAAGCATGTTTAGTTGATTCGGACAGTACTACCACTATAGTAAAAGGAAATCCACGAAACTCTAGGACTGTGGTAGCGATGCTTGATGGTTCAATCATATATGCTGAGCGAAGTAAAGTTGATATATGGGTTGGAGATAAGTTATTTAATATTGATTGTTTAATATACCCTAAACTAGTATCCAATTATGATGTAATTTTAGGAGTGAATGCTATTAATAGGTTTGGTGGAGTTCGATTGAATGAAGAAGCCATATTCGGTTGTGAAGAAGCACCTTGTCACGTAGCGTGCTCTAGTAGTAGTATGTCAGAAATATTGAAGGAAAATTTCTCTGCGAGATTTGAAAACGAGAAATGGATTGTCAATGGGATTGGAAGTCAGAGCCGCCGAAATTTCTACCTAATAGAAATTCAAACTTTTTATGATAATTGTAGTAAGGATCAGGAGACGATGCGTATCTTGAATTCTTGGATATCTAACAGCTATCTAGTTGATTACGACGAGAAAACAATGGGCAAACCGGTCGGATCAGTACCTATTTATGGTATAATTCAGTTAAATAAAGCGAAAGTGCGTCCAGTATTTGACTTAGGAGTATCAATAAATATATTGATGTATATAGTGGGAATGCAGATATCTGTTCTGAAAAATTACGATCATGGAGATGTTTAAGTAAAGAATTTGCAATGTTAGATTTATCTGATGCATATATGCAAATACACGTGGATAAAAGCATGTGGCGATATCAATCTTGTATGGTTAATGGGAAGAGATATGCGCTTACGAGAATGGGATTTGGATTGAATATTGCGCCAACAATAATGACAGAGATTGTGAATAAAGTATTGAACAACAATGAATCAATCAAGAATAGCACAAGTTCATACATAGACGATATATTCGTAGATGAATCTAAAGTTAAAGCAAGTAAAGTAAGTGCAGAAATGCGTAAATTTGGTTTGATATGTAAAGAAGAAGAAAAGGTCAAGGATACTCTAAGTGTAAGAGTATTAGGTATTGATGTATTTCGAAAGAATAATGAACTACATTGGAAAAGATCGAACGACATTCGGATAAATGAATTAAATGAAGGGCTTTCAAGAAGAGAGCTGTATTCGTTATGTGGCCAGTTAGTTGGAATTTATCCTGTGTCTGGGTGGTTGCGGCCAGCTTGCTCATATATCAAGAGGCTATCCAGTGGAAATTGGGATGATTCAATAGAAAATCATATCGTTGACAAAGTAAAATGGATATTAGAAAAAGTGAATGAAAGAGATCCATCGTCAGGTATTTGGAGTGTTCCCAGCAATCAGACAGGCATAATTTGGTGCGATGCAAGTTCGATCGCCATTGGAATTGTATTAGAAATGGAAGGTTCAGTGGTTGAAGATGCGTGTTGGTTGCGAAAACCTGATGATTCAAGACACATTAATTTGGTGGAATTAGAAGCGATTGTGAAGGGTATTAATTTATGTATTAAATGGAATCTAAAGTACATCAAAATTAAATCCGATAGTAAATCAGTTGTGTGTTGGGTTAACAGCATATTATCAAGCGACAGAAAAATACATACAAAAGCAAATTCAGAGTTGTTAATACGACGAAGGCTGGAGCTTTTAAAAGATCTAGCGATTGAGTATGAACTTAAAATGGACATTGAGTTTGTATCTACAGAAAATAACAAGGCTGATGTATTAACGAGAGTACCAACCAACTGGATGATTATTAAAAAAGAAGTCGCAGCTCTAGGCAATCAAAAAAGCTCGAAAGATGTGTTATTAGAGATTACAAGAACTGCCATGTAGGGAAAATCGTATGCGATTCTTAGCATCGGAAGCGGGGCTACTAAATGTGGATAATGAGATCTCAGAAATAATTGCAAGTTGTAATCAATGCCTATCGATTTACCCAGCGCCAGTAACGTGGGAAAAAGGTGAACTAAACTGTGATGAAAATTGGTGCCGTTTAGCAATTGATGTAGCTAAATTTGCTAAAGATAAATATTTAACAATTATTGATTGTGGACCATCGAGATATGCAATCTGGAAGAAAATTAAGAATGAAAATGTAGAAGAGATATGTAATGCTTTAAATGAAGTGCTATATGAAAGAGGAGCTCCAAGTGAAATATTATTAGATAATTACTTATCTTTTAGATCTAGAAAATTTCAAGAATTAGCAGATAAATGGAATGTTGAGTTGGTATTTAGAACAGTGAACCGTCCAGGGGGAAACGGGATCATTGAACGCAGCCATCGGACAATCAAATCGCTAGCAGCTAGGTCCTCAGGAACAATCGCAGAAGCTGTGTACTGGTTCAACAATACGCCAAACAACAATAATATTTGTCCATCTAGAGCCATATTTAGATATAATCCAAAGCTGAATCTGCCAAGCTACAAAAAAAAGAAATAATAATAGAAGCAAAATATTCTGCTGGTGACCCAGTATGGATAAAACCGAATTTGAATCAAAAATGTACAGAAAGATGGAAAGATGGACATATCATTAAACCATTATCAAATACAAAATTTTTAGTCAGATGTAATGGATACAATATGCCGCGACACGTGGGCGATATTAGAAAAAGAGTTGTTAAAGATTCAGATGAATCTGGTGGGGATGTAGGAATAATGTAATATTAAACAATTAATGTTGTTTTAATATTATGAAAATGTCGTAAAAATAGAATTTGAAAAACGTTTTGTCTTACATATGTAATTATATTTAATGTGTAAGTTCAAAATAAATTAATATATCATTCAAAGTTTTATTGAGCTTGTTGTATCTCCTGTGAAATTTAAACTTTTAACTCGGGTAGTCTACAGGCTAGAAATAACTGGAGCGGTTGACACAAATGAAAACAAAAAAACACGCAATTGTCAAACTGACATTCAATTATAGGTTAGGGTAGAATACACATTCACTAAAACGTATTCGGATATATGAATTCACTGAAACGTCAGTGAAAATATATTCTCACTGGTAATACAAATTCACTGTAATACTAAAAATAATGCTGAGGGTTCTGCCCATTTACACTTTGTAGGTTTTATTTTAATTCTAGCTTTACTCGATCTTTGTAGTACATTTGCTATGTCTTTTAAATACTCCCCAAATGTCTTTGATGATATTAATATGTCATTCATATAAACTGGGCAATGTTGTATGTCTACTAATACAGTATTCATCAAACGCTGGAATGTTGCTGGCGCATTAGTTAACCCAAAGGGAAATCTCGTATACTCGTATAAACCGTCCTCAATCACAAAAGCAGTTTTTCGGGATCCCCCTCTTCCATTTGGATTTGCATGTAGTCTTTATTTGTATGTGTTAAACAACATAAAAATCAGTAGGCAGTGATTTGATTCCTCCCTCTTCCTTCATCGTCATGCATTTGCACTGCCATAGTTCAACTTCCGATGTAAATTCAGGTACAGGTAAGTTTTGGATACTAAGTCCAAGAATGACGTCATAGACATTACTGATTGCAGAAACAGTTTCAACAACACCTTTATGATTCAATTTAATAATATTTTCTAGCATCAAAGAATAGATTTGCAGACAATGCAAATTTTCTTTAGGAAAACGTGTATTTATGTTCAATATCAGTGCATTGAGTAGAGGGATGTAAATTGATCGTCTGTAACATTAAACAACAAAAAATTAAATTGAACTGACGGATGCAACATCGCATTCGAAAATATGAAAAATGATTTAATGTCCTCACCTATTCTAGGGTTTCCAGATTTCGAAAGAGAATTCATTCTGTATACTGATGCGAGTTTTGACACGATTGGAGCAATATTATCACAGAAAGACGACAACGGGTGCGAAAAGGTTATAGCATAAGGTTCTCATGCAATGAGCAATCATGATAAGGGATATTGCATAACAAGGAAAGAGTTTCTGGCAAAATATTATTTTTGCCAACACTTCAATCATTATTTATATGGAAAACGGTTCATTTTGAGAATGGACCATAAAGCTATCACGTTTATGTTATCCACAAAGACACCAATAACAACGCAATTTCAGACATGGATTAACTACCACAGTAATCTGGATATTAAAATTGAAAAATGAAAAGAAATCAGAGTTGAAAATCAAAAGTTCTCATTATATATAATATTAAAACTATGTAGTGTGTGTGTATTTGACGTAAACTGCTTTAAAATTTTGATCTCAGTTTGAATTATGGAGTAATGTGTTTTCCTGTTTTCATCAAAAAAGTTATTTCTTTGTGATCAGTACGACATATAAAACTTTTACCATATTATTAACGCTTAAAGTACTATGTAAAATAATAGATTGCAAAGATTGTGGAGTATCCAGCTTTGTGTTTAGACATTACATGTGATTCATATACAATAAAAGTTTTTTACAGAATTGTCAATTTGAGATAAAACCTCGCCAATACGGTTAAATCTAGCATCTTTATCTAAAATAAATGATCTTGAGAAATCTGGGAACTTCAAAATAGGTTAATTTATTAATTTGTCTTTAAGTTAGACAAATGCTTTCTCACAATTGCAAATTTTCAATTAATTTCTCCTAGTACTATATTCATTAATTTTTAGGAAGTCACTGGAGCTGTCGTAATTCCAAATGATATACGGTTAAAGCAATATTGTATAGTCTTAGTGGAAAATGAAGATTTTTAATTTTGATGCTTCTTCTAGTTAAACTTGATATTATACATTTCGCAAGTCAAATGAAATAAATTAATTTGGTCCATTTAATGTATCCAATAGTTCATTAGTATTCGGAATTCAAAATATTGGTCACTGTTATAATATTCCAAGCTTTTATCAACCACACTTTTTTCTTTGTATTTAATAAACACCGAAATTTATTATTATTAATTAAAATAGAAATAATAGGTCTCCCATTTAATTTATCATTTTTAATTATTTTAATAGTTAAATTTTTAGTATTAATTATACAAAAATATTCATCAAAATTTAAATTACAGACTTTTTTTTTTACTGGAACCTCTACTCTTCTAACTGGTTTTATTTGAAAGTTTTTACCACATTTGCGTATTTAATATTAGTTTTCATTGCTTCGATTTGGTTGTTTTTCTGATAAATTTCATTATTTATTTTCTCATGATTCTTTCTTTCATTTCTTCCAGTCTTCTTTATTCTTTCATTTTAATATTTTTCTTCATTTCAATATCTTTTACTGCATTAAAAAGTAGAAATTTCTGTGATTTATCCTTATTTAAGTTGTTTCACAAAATTTGTTGGAACCTTTCTATTTTTCCATAAAATTATCGCTTAATTTAAATTTTTAAGTTTTACGTATTTTTTTATTTGAATTTTGCACTTTATTGTACAATTTTATACAACCCAAGCAATTGCTTTTATTTATACATGTTACAAAAAAACAACAAACAAGACATAGTAATTATAAAATACCCTATTTGATTGAACACCTATTTGTTGGGGTTAGTACTAAAACCAAATATTGGAGAGAAAGGTACAAATTTAGTGACGAATTGTAATTTTAATTTAAGTATAACAAATATTGTTAAAATCAATAAAAAGCTCCAAACAACAAAAATATAAAATTTACTAAAATTCGAAAATCAGTACTGAACGGGGGAAACGGTATGGTTGAACGCCAAATGCAAAGACAAATTCAGAAATTATAATAAAAAAAATAAGGGGTTCACAGGGAAAGTTATAACCAAAATACAAATTAATTAAAGTTAATTGATCCTTAATGTAAGTCCAAGCCCATGGGAAACCCAAGCGCATTGAGATTAGATAAGAAAGCGAACTTACCCGAGCGCCAAATCGGGGCAATCAAATTAAAATGATTTTTTTAATTTTAATAAACAACACTCAAAATATTTACCCAAGATTCCCGAAAACTAATTATTTGTAATAATACTAAATTCTGTAGATGATTACCCTCTCAGGAAAAATATAAAAAGAGAGCTCAAAAACAGACAAGCCGCCAGCTAGTCGAAGAAACAAGAGAGACATCGAGTGAATAAGTCAGTCAGTGATCAGAAAACGAAATCTAGTAATTGAATACAAATTTTAACTCTCATACCAGAAAGTTGATTGTCCTCTGGGTTTTCTACCTTCGCGAGAAATACTTATTGGAGAGAAATGTACAGATTTAGTGACGAATTGTAATTTTAATTTAAGCTTAATAAAGTTATTCTGTGTTGGGTTTCGATTTATTTGTTTAAATAAGAATACCAGGAGTCAGAGAAAACCGACTTGCAAAATAATAGCAAAACACATTAGCAATCTTTGTATTAACCATGTTTTAGATATCGTGGATTCAATCCGTCAATTTGTCAAACAATAAAAATTAAATATTTTATTCGTTTGATATTTCTGAGAAAAGCATTTATCGATACAAATAATATTTTAAACAGATAATAAATAAACTGAATCCACAAAAGATTTTGTTTCATGTTCTTTAAGCTTCATGCAAGGCACTTTTGATTAGAAAAATGGAATGTTATGTGAACATTGTGAATGAGAAAGGCCTCTCATCAAATTATTTTGATTCAGATATTCCTAAAATTGATGAATATTCATTTTAGAAATAAGGTTTAGGGGCCGTAAGGCAAATATTATTTTTGATTTACGACTCGAAAACCCTTTTCGGTTATGAAAAATCTTTGAATTAATGTTTACTTGACTACATAGTTGCTGAACATAGTTTTGCATAACTTTGCATTTTCGTTCTCAAACATATTGTTTTTTTATTTAGAAAATAACTAGACTGAAAATGATTTAAATACATATTATAAGATCATAATTAGACGTAATGCCATTGCTGCTGGACGATAATTGTTTAAAAATAACGATGTGCAAATGTATGTGTAGGTGTTTAATTGTGTAGTTTCTTTTGTTCAAAATATCATTGAGAAAACAAAGAATGCATTACTTGACTGAATCAGTAGATCAAAATTTATTAATCGATTTAAACAAAATTATCATAATATAATGAATTGTTTTAAATGTCAAATGGAACAAATAATTCAATTTAAAAAATAATTCATTTTTACTGATTTTTTCATTTTTCTTTCTATACTTTCAAATAAATTTTTAGAAAATTATAAGTCATTCAAAAAGTCGACTAATATTGGACTTCAGTTTCTGGAATTCTTTACCATTCTAACTTTAAAATAAGAATAGTAAATTTCGTTATGAGATTGGTCTGAAGTTGGCGAATATTGTTGATGGGTCCGATCTGTCACCTTTGATGTCTGCATTTAGCCATCGAAGTGTGTGGTCTATATCTATTGTATGTTTGAACCTGATTTTAGCTACTGCTGTCATTTGTTTAACTATGAATTCCTTCATTCCTAAGTCTCGTGAGTTTAGTATCTTAATGAGGTGTGTGATGCCTTGTATCATGGATTCCTCAATGCTCGGTACTATTCCTAAACCTCCTAATTTCCAATGTGCATAGATAAAATTGTTATTAATGTTTTACTGTATATCATCTAGTGTATCTTTTAATATTCTTTTGATTTTCTGGTCATATACTAATTGTTTGGGTCTGTTTTGTACGACTTTGTTCCTATTACTGTCAAGAATCATGTGATGAATTATGCAGTTGCTAAAGGGGAATATTAATCTAGAGTAGTTGAATGTTTTATATGCTTGTACTTTGTGTGCGGGGTGTAAATCGGAGGTCATTATTTTTGTTGTGTCATCAATTGCTTTAAAAAGTATTTTGTCAATGTCATGTTTGCCCTTCTGGCAAAAGTCAACTCCTAAGTATTTGTATATGTTATCTTGATAAATGATTGGTATGTTTTTACTGTATATTGTTAGGGGTATCTCTTTGTGGTTGCGTTGAAGTTGGAAGTATCCGCATTTAGAGGGTCTGAATTTCATCTGTGCTATATCTTTGAGTCTATTATTTTCCTTAACATGTTGGTCATTTCTTTCCTAGTGTTGGAGATCATTAGTATGTCATCGGCATATGCCATTATGCTTATATCGTGTCCATCTATTATTAGTGAGTGTTCTTTGAGGATTTTCCGGAGGATAAAGTCAATGGAGAGGCTGAACAGTGTCATAGACATTCAGTTTCAATCTCGACAAGGTATGCCATATAAGGTCATGTGGAAGGCTACCAAAAGCATCCTCAAGGTCCAGCCAGATGATATTGATATCGATCCCATTACTCATTGCACATTCTTTGGCGAGAG
>CAUHTR010002774.1:0-43415 GCA_959609185.1 Schmidtea polychroa | reverse complement strand
TTTACTAATGTGTGATTTTCACATTGACATAAAACTTCAACTAAAAATTCCTGAGAACAAATTAAAAATTTTAAAAATTACCCACTCCTAAAAAATTTAAGGGAACATCACGAATTTTCAAGAAAAATATCCGATGGTGCTCAAGGTACACTACTAACATCTTTAGCATTTGGAAACTAAAATACTTTTAATTCTTCCTCTTTTAAATCATGTCTCAAAATAATTTTAACCAATTTTTTTAAAATATTCAGCTAAATTTGTAGATTTCTTAAATGAAACTTGTAAGTGTTTCTTATAATCATTCACTGGTTCTGATTCTTCATATTTCATATTTTCTCAACTGATAAAAACGCTTACAAAAATTTTGATTTCAGTTCTTCTATATCTGCATTCGTAGCACGTCAATTGCGCGGACGTCAATTGCACGGGTCCAACTGCGCGGACGTCAATTGCGCGGGTCCAACTAATAATTAATAAGGGAAATGTACATATATATGTAGTCAGAGTTTATCCGACAAGATATTCTGTCCCCCTATGGGTACGGCTCACAAGGGTAATGGTAGAAAGGGTACTGCTCATATTCAAGCCTATACATTTATTAAACAATCCAATAAATGTATAAGCTTAAATATGAGCAGTACCCTTGCTACCATTACCCTTGTGAGCCGTACCCATAGGGGGACAGAATATCTTGTCGGATAAACTCTGACTACATATATATGTACATTTCCCTTATTAATTATTAGTTGGACCCGCGCAATTGACGTCCGCGCAGTTGGACCCGCGCAATTGACGTCCGCGCAGATGACATGGTTTCATCTGCATTAGCTCTAATCTTTTAATGAATAATGTTTGACAGTTTAGAATTAGAACGCTGCATTTCGAATTCGAGTTTAAAAAGTATATATTAATTAAACAACATTACAAATTATTGGAGAAATATTGTTTTCATATTTTAAACAATTTATATATTATTAATCCATATATTGATAATTATTAATTTATAAATTAAATATAATTAATAATATAATGAATTATATATCAATATTCTCCTTACAATTATATTAATGAGTGAAAAAAACTAGCATTGTAAAATATTTAAGTAAAATTACAAATTTTAATATATAAATGAATTATAAAAGAATTATATTAATATAAATATGTTTTTTGTTTTTTTTATTTCGGGTTCGAATAATACGGGTTTTGAGAAAGACTAATTCCTATCTGCATTATTTTCTCAGAACTTTTTTTCTAAATTTTCTAAGATAATCTTTATCTTAATCTATTTTATTTCTCAATGTAGAAATAAAACAAAATTGGTGTTCTTCAACCTATTTGCTTGTGTTAAACTGGGACCTGCAGTTTTTGCTTTTGGATGTCCAACAAAACAGGTCAGTTTATTTTTTCTATATTTAAAGCATTAAAATTAAAACTTGGGCTCTTTATCGAACTTATATTATTAGCTTAATGCAGCACAAAACATTTAAAAATTATTGAATATTTTGTAATTGAAATAAAAAAAGAATTCTTGAAAGCTTTTAAAAAGCATAGGAAATTCATAGAATGAGATTGTCTGAAAAATGAGTACAGAATTCCAGCTGTGAAAACATTGTAGTTGGATTTGATTGCGGTTCAGTGAATTTATTGCCTCATAGCACGCATTTCTATTTCTGTGCATGTTTTATTTTTGGGAATATAAATAATTAAAGATATTTTACATTTTCTTAAATGTATTTCAATCGCTTCATTGGCTGAAATTTTAATAATTTATTTTCTTAAAATGTTATATAATGTATATATATTTATTAAAAAGTTTGAAGACCATGAATCAGTATATATATATATATAATATATATATATTATATATATATATATATACTATATATATATATATATATATATATATATATATATATATATATATATATTATATATATATATCGGTGTTTTTGATATATTTACTGATTCATGGTCTTTAAGCTTTTTAATAAATACAATAGAACAGAAATCAGTGGTAAAATTTGAAAAAAAATTATTATATATATATATATATATATTTATTTATATGTCACTTTTCACTACTTTCCATGAATTTTTTTAACCCGCTTGTATAGTTGGTGAAATATGTTGAATGCCAAAATGTTTTCCTTTCTTTCCAGTCTGATATTATTGAAAAAAAGAAATTCAGCAAGGTGTTTTTGATGAAAGCATGTTGAAACTTACTGATGAACTTTTTCACTTTCAAATATACGTGAGACAAAGCCATCGGATCATACAGACCTTTATTAAATTATAAAAAAGGAAAAGGCCAAATGGTCCTCCCCAATGTCGAAGCAATCTTGCGGATGTTTCTTAGCATAATGGTCACTAACTATTTAAGAGAAAAGTCTTTTTCAAGACTTGAAAGTATTAAAAATTAATTAAAGAGTAGATGTTATCTGCTTTGAGCATTTTTGCATTGAAAATGGCGGACTTAGACAAACAAATATTGATTAATTCTTGGATGATTTCGTCTACTCTATTTATATTAAATGATTGAAGCTTCTTATTTCTAAACATGTAATTTTATTACAACATAACATTGGATTTAAAAAATGAGGTGTGCAAACTTTTGAGCTACTTCCTTTGCTTTTGATAATGGATAATAAAAATCAACAAAGTCTAACTGACTCCAATTTTTTTCACGCTATTTACAGTAACATGTCTCTTTAATTCCCCCGTGTATTTTTCTTTTTTGTATTGTGACAATTCTTTGTAATTTTCCATTATTCTACACATATCATGGGAACGATCAAAAAGTTACCCAAATCATAAATTGTGATCTATATAAATATATGAATTTTTATTCAAACAATCTTTTTTTTTTCACTATTCTGATATCTTGACTTCAATAAATTATGTATATATGGTTTTTTAATTCTTTTTTCATTAATGAATCAAAATTCAAAAGATCTACTATTCATTTTACAAAATTGATTTCTTCAAAACAATCATAACATATTTTTATTGAATTTTCTACACCATATTATTCATACCATTATCCTTTTTTTAACATGTCATTTATTTTCATTTCGATTATAAATAAATCATTTTACCTAGTGATTGCAAAATTTCCTAAAATGTAATAAAAAAATGTGATAAAAATCAAACAATACAAATTTTTATCAAAGTTTTTTTTAATTTAATTTAACTTATTAAAAAACGTTTTTAAAAACATAACGCATTTAGGCTTTTATCATTTAATCGTGACCGTATTTTTTTGCAAAAAATCCATGCAGCCGAAAACGTTCTTTCTGAATAAACACTTGTTGGTTGCACGGATCTAAGGTAGTTAGGCCAATTTTAAGTTCATATCAAAGTATATATCATTTCTGCGAATAATGTATTTAATGAAAAAATTTCCGACTATAAGATAGTCTTTGTCAATCTCCTGGAGTTTGACAAGGACTATCGTATAGTAGAAATGTTTTTCATTAAATACATTATTCGCAGCAAAAGGTTTTTATTGTTTTAAATAATAAATTCTGCTACCAAGAAATCATCAACTTATACTTTATCATTTCTCTTGATAATTTTATTTATATCTCCTAACTTTCTTTGCTGTGGTCCTTGTGAACCTTCGAGATTTAAATTAGATTTTTCTTGTATTTTTCGGAGACGTTTTTCTTTCATTGATAATATAACATCAGGAACCGGAGTGTGTGGCATCTCTATAATTTCTTCTATAATATCATCACAGTGAATCATCACCATTTTTACTTTTTTGATAGAATATATCGTAATCTTCTTCGTTTTATGTAAAGTAGCCTTGTGGATTATTCAAATATTGAAAAACATCTGCAAAGTTGTTCCGCGTTCCTTGATACGTAAAATCAATTCTGATTTAAATTGATTACTTAAACAGCTGTTTTGGTAAGACCATTCATCAGCATAAATTTTAAAGTGATGTCAGCACTAAATAGATTTGTGTCTTGACACCATAGTGTTTCCACCGCCACTAATGGGAAACAGCGCTGATATTATACTTCATAATAAGTGAAATTGTTCATCTGAAAAGCAAATATCTATGTTAAGGTCAATTAGACTTTTTCATACCATATTTTTAATTAACTGAAATTATTCGAGCATATCTAGTAAACTATTCCATCGTGTTTTCGAATCCAATTTCAATTCCATTATTTTTCCAAATTCTGCCTTTACATATTTTTGAAGAACACTATCATATTTGTAGATGAACTGCGTAAAAACTTTACGATCTTTCGTATTTGTTCAACTAGCGAATATATTTTCGAGTCCAATATTATATTTGACACTTCTATGAGCGTACCATTAATTACATCAAAATCATCATTTTCTTCACTTTCATCATTATCTAGATAATTTCCATCATCTTCATCATTATCTGGATTCTCATAATTATTTAATTCTTCATTTACGGAAAGTTTTTTATAAAGGACTTTTACCACAGCTGTGTAACCATGTGCTGGGCAAAACTGATGGTCAGCATTTACTAATTTTCCCACTTTTGTCATCACGGAAGCACCGTCCGTTGTTATTGAAATAATATTGCCAATTAAAAAATTAAATCGATCCATACACTCGCATTAAGCCAAGGTTCAAAGAATATGTTATTCGCGTGAATGTTATATATATCGGCGATTTTTAATCGATGTCCATTTGTTTAAACGTCAAACTAAATCTTTCGCCTCGAACAGTTCGTGAAAATAACTCATTTATCATTTCATCATGTATTTTTTGGGAATACGATAAAACTATATTCCTAATTGTGTTGGATCATTTAGGAATTTGTTGATGACCTTTACTTTTTAATAGGTCTCTCAAATCATATGACGTACAAAATGTTTTAAATACCAGGCCATCTTTGCTTGTCATCCGAGATATGATTGCAGGTAGAGATTCATCAATGGTTTTGATGAAAATTTTGTAAATCGGTTGATATTTTTACATTTTTTATTTCGCTGGAGCTCGAGGTTCCACAATTTAGATCTCTTTTTAATAAATTTATGTTATGCTGTATTCTAAGATGGCTACGTAAGCAAGTAGTCGTTCCGCCTATATATTTTAAGGTTTTCGAGAAGCCTTGAATTGTGTATATACCTGCATCTTTAGTGCGGTTAAAATAATTCCACGGTGAATCTTTATTCATATCATTTACATTTGTATTATTCGTCATGCCTTCAAAAATATCAACACATAATATATATTAAATTAAAAAAAATCGTTACCTTTTATAAAATTTACCAAAATGTAGAAGTTCAAATTTAACAATTTTACAAACAAACAATTTAAACAGTTTAAGTGTAAAAACAAATTAAATTAATTAGTTGAAAAATGAAACTATCCAAAATTTTGAAAAACTTCAGAAATTGAAAAATGTGTGTTTGTTTATTTATCGAATTACCGATAATATTTAGAGGATTTATCGATAACTTTAAAATGATATTTTTGTGCTATTAATCGGTTTATCCGTTTTTTCATCTTTATAGCACAATTTTGATCAAAAGTCCAAAATAAAATTTTTAATTTTTACCACGAAATTTTTAATCTTTAACATAATTTTTTAAAAATTTTGTTTTCTCCGATGGCAGTGATTTGAAAATATGTTAGTGAAATATCTATAAAAATTATATAAAAATCAAGCAATACTAATCTATCTCAGCTGGAATTTCAATGAAAATTAATGAGATCATATAAAATCATCTGTCTCTTGATTGTAAACATCCTCTAAGTAATATTAAAAGTTGAGTAATAATTTATTTATTTATTTGATAATTAATAAAATTTATAATTTTAGATCCAAGTGAGTTGCTGGAAATATTTGCACCATATTTAAAATTTATTATATTTACCCAGTGCTCCAATAAGTACACAAATTTAGACTAAACAAATCGAAATATTTTTTTAATTACAAAACAACATTCTAATGAACCTATTTGACGTTTATAATTATCAACTTCCCATTTTGTCCATTGACACAAAACTTCTTTCATGTATCTTTTTAGCACTTTATAGGGTTCATAATCCTTCTTCTCTATCTTTCTATTTATTTTGTTTCTTTATCATGTACATTTCTTTGTTTTTTATGCACTTCTATTAATTATTGATTTCTATTATTATTTTTATGTCTTGCCATTCTTATATAATTCGAAGACTTAACATTGGGCTTTTCACGGTTGTATTTTATATTGTTGTATTTATTGTAGCCTCTCAATAACCCCAGCTGCGGAATGGTGATATATACTTGAAAATTACCTTTAAAATAACCTAATCCAGTCCTTTATTATATATTTAAACATTATATACAGAGTTTCCTCGTAAATAGATTGCTTTAAAAACATTATTTCGTATATCCTTGTATAAAATATTATTCTTCAGTTAAACATATTTATTTATTATCAATATAATCAGTCCAGATCATGTACTAATTGGGTGCATTGCGAAATAGCACGCTTAGGTTACTTATGATGCGATAAAGGCAATCTTCAAAACTTATTATATAATAATAATAATAACAATAATAATTTGATTAATTCACTATCATTAACACAAATATGGCTAATTCGATTTTATCCAATTATTCTTTGAACTTGATATTTATTTGTACGTTTTTCACATTTTAGGCTAATTTTTATAATTTATTGTTTTTTGATTATTCATTTCAATTTGAAAATTACATGGTATTCCAAATAAATTATAATAATGAAATTAAACACCATATATTTCTGAGGACATACTTTCTATCAATCCCTTACTTACCAAGTAATTCTACAGGTGTAAACTAACAAAGTGTGACTGTAAGTTACTATTGCAAAATATACAGAATACATTTGAATATATTCATTTGAGCTTGCATGTGACTTGGAGTTGTTATTAAGTTTGAAACTTTTAACAACTGAACCGAAATTTCTTCCTGTATGCAAAATTGGCACTTACCAGGGGCGCCAAAGAGTTAAGTGCAGTCGCTTTGCGCTCAATATTCGATAAAAGATTGTTACAAAATAATTTTTTTTTAAATTAGTTGTATTGTATTTTACGGATTTTTATATCAACGTCAGATAATTTGTGAATACTGTGAAAATTATATAGGGTGGAAAGTTGGGAGAAAGAAGAACAAGATAGATTTGGTAGAATGTCATTTATAATATATTCTTTTCATTTGTTTATGACGGAGATGCCTGAAAGATTTTTCTAAACGTAGATAATTCTTAATTTTAATCATAAATATGAAAAAGATTACATAAAATGTCACTGTGTTTCACGTAAGATTTTGAACGACACCGGTTTTCAGTCATTTTTATTGGAAACAATATAGTTTTCACTTGAAGATAGGCTAAGTCTAAAATGAGTTACCAGGCATAGGAATGAAATATTCAATTAAAGGTGTGTATCAAGAAATTGTTGCAGATGAATTTGGTTATCTAAATGTTAAGAAACGTAGAAAAAATGTGAAGCAGATTGTACGAATAAGCAGTGCCACTCAGTCTGGCATAACCTTTTTTATTTGCAATCGTTCAGATATGTATAATTTATATATATTGGATGCAAATCTCACAGCTCACATTAGTATTATTACAAAAGTAAATTCGCAGTTGGAGCCTTGTGGTGTTTATAATATTTAATATTGCAAAAATTAGAATTTTATTTATTTTCATTTAAGTATTTTTAAATAAAATAAAATAAAACTAGAAAAACATTTATTTATTCTTATAAAATAAAATTATGCTTAAAACACTTGTCGTTAGGTAAAACTTGACAAAACTAAATCTGAAGGAGATAATGAAACAAAAATACAATTTTTGACCAAGAAGAAGAAAATACCAATGTGAAAACCTATTTACATAATACATTGGATTGTTTAGAGAATTCACTAAAATTTTAAATGGTGAGAAATAGGATTGACATTTATTTATTATTTTAATTGCGAAATAACATAAATCTCGGAATTACAGTACTTCCTTCTATTCATTAACGTTTAGTATTATTATAAGAACTTCTTTTGACTTTCACATCTGATTGCTTTTCAATTAACATTGTATTTATTAAAAAATTTAAAATGAATCAGTAAAGATATAGGTGTTTTTTTGATGTTCACAAATTTTCGGCACTGCCTTTTAAGATTATATTTTCAATTACTATTATTGCCAATTGATGTATGTTAAAAAATTAATATTAATTTGCTTTAGAAGTAAAAATAATAAACTTTCAAAACATATATATTTAATAAATATTATAGAACAGGTCAACTTATCATCAATCGTTTTGACAATAATTTGCATAAATAATGTAACAATGCAATGTGTGTGAATATATAATATTTTCGATGTTTTATATTCTTTTGTGATTTGTATTGTTGATTCTATTCATTAACTGAAAATAAATATTTGTCATTATTATTATTATTATTATTATTATTATTATTATTATTATTATTATTATTATTATTATTATTATTATTATTATTATTGAATAAATAGTTAAACATACATGGCAATGATTTAATTATAAGAAGACGCCAATCAAACATTCTTTTCGCGATATATTTCGAAAATTAATTATATAATTATATAATTAAGTATTAATTATATAGAAAAAATTTTATTTAATAAAAACATTTCATTCTTTTTAAAAAATAATAATTAAAATAATATATTATTTTTAAAATTTCAGTATTTTGAATTTAATTTAAGAATTTACAAATTTTTTTATTAATTATTTAATTTAACAAACAACAAGCAAAACATACAATATACAAAAAAAATATTTAAAAGCATCAAAACACAAGTATTCACTGCATTCTGCACATTAATTTTCGAATCAATGACTTTATCAACAACGCCTCACAAATTATACGTTCCCAATAATTATCGAAATATTTTAATAAAATTTTAAAATGACACATGCCTATTTTACTCTTACAGGTCTTATTGTGCTCACTAATATGGGTCAATGCCTTCGGACTATAATGTTCTCGATCTCTAATACAGAGATGACGGTAAGTCTTTCCAATGTATGTGGCATTACACATATTACATGTAAACTGATAAACGAGATCGGAACATAATTCGACCGGAGTTTTAGACTTATAAACATATTTATAGAATTTTTAATAAATTTGTCAACAGTTTCTTTTACCATAATTAATAAAAAGGATTTTGAATAACCGTTCTTCATTAACAATTCAAACAATTTGTCAACACTTTTTACTGAATTTACAAAAGTAGAAGACAAAGACCATGAACGATAAATCAACCCCTTCACCATATTTCTTTTATATTGAATTCACATAAACTTGCGGATGAAGTATAGAAACCAGTATCAGTTGGTTTTCTATAAATGTCTGTTTCATAGTGTTTTTCTTTGCGTTGTATTAACAGATCTAAGAAAGCAAGTGATGATTTTTTCTCCATTTCACGTGTGAATACAATGTTTTTATGTAGACTATTCATATAATGCAAAAACGGATCAACATGCCTCTGATTTTCAAATATAAGAAAAATATCATGCACATTCCGTTTATAAATAAAATTTATTAAAAATCCTAAGGATCCATGTTTGAGAAAATCTGGGTGTGATTATGTTGAGGCGTGTGAGTCTGATGAGTTAAATAAATTAAATAGTGTGAGCAAGGATGATGGGCCTAAATTTGTGTTAGTATTGCCGTACTCAGAAGGTTTTAAGGATTATAAAGTGAAGATAAGAAAGCAGTTAGGGAATTTAAACTTTTATACTTTTGTACTTTATTTATACTTAAAAAATTTAACTTCATGGAAAGTGCACAATATGTTTATTAATAAGTCTATAATTAATAAAATTAATAAATTTGTTTAAAATCCTACCTGATGATGACAGGAAAACTGTCGAAATATATCGTGAAAAGAATGTTTGATTGGCGTTATCTTATAAATATTAATATTATTATTATTATTATTATTATTATTATTATTATTATTATTATTATTATTATTATTATTATTATTATTAATAATAATAATAATAATAATATAATAATAATAATAATAATAATAATAATAATAATTTCCTTAGTTATGTGTTTCATCTTGTCCTACTGAAATTTGGCTATCAAAACTGTCTAATAATCGAAATCATATGGTTGTGACGGTGACAAAACTGGTAGTGATTCTCCATATGCAAATTTGGTAATTTTTATTTTTTTTGAAAAGCTTATGAAACACCATCCCCTTTATTTGTTGACCCTGTTGCGCATTTTCAATTGAAATATTATCTACAAAAATAATAAATAAACTTTTCCAAGTATAACAATAATAACCGCAATAATAGTAATGATAATAATTTGTGATATTTAAAAATTTATAATTTAATTAAGAATTTGGAATTTATTTTTGTACGATTTATAATGGTGAATTAAAATTAATTTTAATTTTGAAATTGGAAATTATTGGCAAATATGCATCACTCGGTATGTCAATGTCTCTATGACATGAATTAAACTGTAGCTATAAATAAAGTAATTATATAAATAAATTAATTATAGAATTTCATTAAATTATATCTTTTTTATAATGATAACACTTGTGTTAATTTAATTGAATTCAAATGTTCCAAATGAATGTCAAGCAGGTTTCCACGAGTTGGAATTACTAAATGTCTTAAAATATTATAAAACTCGGTAGAATAGTTTGGAAACAATGTGGATAGAACGTGGCGACTGACGAAAGGAATATTATAAAACATTTACTTGGTCCATTCAAATTATATTCGGTGTCTATAGCTTCGTTGCAGAATGGCATAATCTAGGTAAATTGAGGATACCGCATGAAAGAGTGTTTATAACTCATAGAACTCTTTGTAGCAATTTACTTGATTAGTCTAATCCATATATACTTTTACTAATTTGTATACCAAACTTTTTTAGATTAGATTTTCATGACTTTTTTCATTTGTTTCATAATTACGAATTTGATTGGAAATTAATTATCAAATAAATTAGATTATGAACTTTTATCCCAATAAGAATCATTATTGAACTATTGGTATTACCGGATGTGAATCGTAATTTTTCTAAGAAAACAATAAAAATACTGGTGAGATTTTATTAAGCAAAAGAATTTTTTAATTTTTTATTATGTCTTTGTGAAAAGTATAATTGGAGCTGAAAGAGGTTCAAAGGTTTTAAAATACATCAATAATTCGAAACTATCTAAAAATAATATGAACTTAAATTTAATTAAATTTTGCATTTATCTATTTTATTTTTACTTTAGAGTGTTGATTATTTAATCAACAGCAAAACATGTGCAGAATATGTTTTTCCCTTCAATTAGCAGTAAGTAAATGGTAATTTTGCTATCATTTGAAACTGTGTGTATGGAATTGAGTTTTCTTTACACTTTCAATTTTATAATGAGGATATTCGCATTTATTAAGTGTTGGAGATCCTTTTAAACTTGTTAAAAATTAAAGAAAACTGCACAATAGCTATCTTGTTACTGCTGATTGATAAGAAGTTTTCAGTCAATATCATTGTTCTAAGCACACTCACAGAAAAAGAAATTATTTCTTACAGACTCTTTAAAATATATTTTTACACAAGGACGTAGCTTGCATTTATAGATTATCAAATATATGTTATTAATGATATATTTTAATAAAACCTTTATTTATGAGAATTGTATGAGAATAAAAAAAAACAATGTATATTTTTAGTTAAGTCTTTTCAAATCCAAGACAGTATAACTATGCTCGCGCTAGCTCTTCCCGTAGTTTGTCGGTTTTTTTCGGCACAACAAAGTACATAGACGAGAGCTGGTTTAACCGTCCTGGTTACATGTATCGTTGTGCTCTGCTACGCGCGCAAACCACTTCCATTTCTCTGTATTTGACACATTTACTTGTGTTAGAAATACCAAGGATGAGAAAAGGTTACACGGTTTGGCTTTGTTATATATTCATTAAGACATTAAAATAAGTCCGGAATTAATGAAGGTACAATGACGAATTAATATTATATTCTAATATATTCTATGTAATATACATTGTTAATAATAAATTTGTTAATTATCTTAAAATATTTTTTTCTATTTTGCCGTGTCAATTTTTAACCTTACTCGATGAATTGCAATAATTAAAAATTTTGCCTCCTCCTCAAGCTGAAATTCTGGCTACTTTACTGTTTGTACATATATATTTATCGTAGTAGCTTTGATGTTTGTAGACAAAATATAAGGGAGAAATTGAAATTTGTCATCAATTCAGTTTTATAAATATTCTAGTGCTAAATCAAAATCTTAGAATTTCTTCGAACTATTTTTTGATTTCTTTTCCACGGATTTAATAACATAATTATAAACTTATATTCATCCTACAAACCCTAGCTTGCTAACCGACTTTCTTCAGCATATATTTTTAAAAAATTGACTTTTAATTTTAGTACTCGACAGATGTATTCCAGATTTTACCAAGGTCGTTAGTTTTCTAGAAAATAAAAATAATACCAATTTCACTAGTACAGATCAAAAGCAGAATATATTGACCAATTTAAGGTAAATATTTTATATTGTAGTAATAGTTTAATAATAATTGTATAAATAATTCTTCGCATATTTTTTTTAATATACCACAAAAGTTATAATAAGTTGATGAACGCTAATTGGATAAATAATTGAATTATTTTTTATTTTGTTTTACACATATCATTAATAAATAGAATGATTACTTATATTACCAGTTTCATCTTTAAAAACCTTTCTCGTTTTGTGTTTAACATGGGAAATGAAGAGATAGTGGTCCAGGGTGAGTCTATTTGTTAATTAATAATTTCTTCGAATGTGTACATTAACTACAAAATTAAGTAAATGTAGATATAACATGCATTTATCGATTATTTTGTTACCATATTTACTTTAACCTAGAGATAATGGTAAAAGTTCAAAGTACAACTGATTAGAAAATTTTGAAGTTAGATTCTGAAATTTCCAACAAATTGAGTTACGCTGGAGTAAATAAAATCACTAACGCAATCTCTTGAATTTCTTTTAAGGTTATATTTAATATTTTGTGATCTTTTCATTAAACTAATAATAATGTTATTAATATTTTAATATAATGTTACAAATTTTCAAAAATTAAAATTAGGTTTTCTATACTAAAATAAAATAAATTTATTTTATAATTTCTATATTTTTTTATTTTTTAATTAATTTTATTTATTTTATAGTATTTCTATATTTATTTTACTTTAGTTTTGAAAACCTAATTTTAATTTTTAAAAATTTGTAAAATTATATTAAAATATTAATAACAAACTTTTTATTTATTATGACTAAAAATAAAACTAAATAATTTCTTAATTTTAATTATGTAGCGATTAATATTTCGAACAAATCAAAGACTATTTTAATTTTCAACAACAAAGGAAATTTATTTAATTAACTTCTTATATGGGGTTCATCTCTGGATAAATTTAATGCATTTAATCGTTCAAAAATATCAACTAACTATGACAATAATAAACATGCAAAGCCAGTATTACTAAATTTTTCTGCCAATTCATTCCTGATATAAAAAGTTAACTAACTCGTCATGAAGCACAAAAATTCTTTTCAAGAAATTTCCTCTTGACAACCAACAAATTTCAGAATAAAAGAGTAATTTATCATGGTCGGCGTCATTTCCCATACCAATGCGAGAGAAAAGTCTCTCTCTCTTTGGGCTATTTTTTACACAATTATCTACTTTTGAACAAATTGCAATTTCTTCGAGCGCCATTTTTAATTTTTTTGAAATCAATGATTCTTTGGAAATTGCAAAACAAACATACAATATTAAAAACTAAGATAAATGAAATACATTAAATTTGGTCATTTGAAAAAATTTAAATTAATTTAATAGTTGGGGTCACGAAAGATTTTTTTTAATTTTTGGGGCACAAAAAATAGTTTGGGAAACACTGATCTAATCAATTGATCTTATTAACAACATTTCACATACTACTCGCTAATAATATATAAATAATATTTTAAATAAGTTTTGAAATGATGTTTGATCCAAAAATAAATAATTATTTAAATTATGCCTGCAAATATTTCTTAGAAATTATTTTTAATGTGTTACTATAATTTGATAACTTTAAATTCATTTTAAAATGAATTTAAAGTTTTTATTTAAAAATAAATAAACTTTTGAAATCTCAATTCATTTGAGGAGCTCGAAATTTTATTATTCTTTAGGACCAAAAAGTTGAAATATAATTAATTTTGCAATTATTATTCCGTATGAATTTAATTTTGTCAAATGTCATTATTTTAACTTCGTACAAAATAAAATTAATTTAAATTAATGATTTTTTATCATTTCTTTCACAGAAATACGCGGGTTCTAAATGTTACCCTTTACTCCTTCTTAGAATGTCATATAATGTAAATCCAAATTTATCCTGATATACCAATGTCTAAAAAGAACGAAAATTCAAATATCTCGGTAAATAATTGAGGAGTTCAAGCATTTTTGTTATTTCGCTGAGATTGTTTACATTTAGAAAAATTACATTTGGATAAATTTAAATAAAATATAACTCCACTTTTGCATGAACTCACAAAAATACATAAATGCACTCCTTTTATTCCGATTTTGTTTTGTGAAATTGAGAAATATCTGGAGTTCTTATTCCTTTGGAATACCATATAATTTGAATAGACTTCATTTTAATTTAATTTAATTAACTAATGAAACTAATGAAATAATTATAAATAAATATCTAATAAGTTTTTCAGACTTGCCCCTATTCAAGTGAGCTAGTAAAGTTCGTTTTGTTTTATTGGTTACATTTATTAGTTTATCTTTCCTGATTTAAAAATTATAATTAACATAGTATTTTATTTTGAAAAAAGTATATTTAAACCGAGACGGAATCTTAAGAGTTTTTAAGACATTTCTAATAGTAGTTAAATATTTTTTTAACCCTTTAACCATTTAACCCTTACTTTACCACTAGGGTCGTTTTTTGCACACAACTATATTTATTTCTTTTCCGGCCTTTCATCATTTTGTTTTATGATGGCTACAAATTTAATGAATTTTTTTCTGTTACTAGAACGATAAATATATTATCAAATATATAAAAATAATTTGTAGTCTTTTATGTGATTTTTATTTCTGGTAAAGTAAAGATTAATCTTAAATTTTTAATAATAATAAATGACAATAATAAATAATAAAAATATTATTATTATTTATAATTATTTTAATTATCCTCTTCAATAAAATGATCAGTGAAAACTTTTATTATTTTGGTCATTTGTTTTTTTTTTCATGATAATTATTAAAATTAATTTACAGATTGAATTTTATTTGCTACACATCACAATTTTTCAGCTGTCCTACACCCAATAAAGGCAAAGCCGAAAGATTATTTTGTATATGAAATTAAATTTTAAGTTTTTCTCATAATGGAAATCAATGAAAAAGAAGTGACCAATTTGCCAATTCTTGTTTTAAATAGTTATTATATTCTTGATAAATTATTGTAAAATTATCAAATGAATTGTTCTTAAATTATTTCTAAATAAAATATAATTGCTCTATGTTATTTTTGAAATTCAGTGAGTACAATAAGCTGTTCAGTGTTGCGGATGTGACAGGAAAAATTGTCAGTGATCTCCAGAAATCATACATATTTATCTCCTTGTTAGTTTTGAGATTTAAACTATCAACAAAATATTTATATGTTTTGTGAAAATTCAATTTATTAACTAGTGAATTTTCTGTAGAAGTTTATTATTGGCTCTCCTGTTATCTTTGATATATCTTGTACTGCTAAGGTTTTTCGTTCGAGTAATGGTATGGATAACCATTGTTCTTTTCGTGCTAATATTTGTTACAGGTGATTAGCTATTGCTTTATTTTTATTATTATTATTATTATTATTATTATTATTATTATTATTATTATTATTATTATTATTATTATTATTATCATTATTATTATTATTATTATTATTATTATTATTATTATTATTATTATTATTATTATTATTATTATTATTATTATTATTATTATTATTATTATTATTATTATTATTATTATTATTATTATTATTATTATTACTATTATTATTATAATTTTTTTTTTAATTTTAATTTAAATTTAGGTTCAGTGGTATGTTTCTTCACATATTACCTTCTTCGATCCTCGGATATCAGTTTAAAAGAGAAGTTTAAATGGTATACATTGACAAACTTTCAGAATATGGATTTTTGGATGATAACTGGTATTATTATTATTATTATTATTATTATTATTATTATTATTATTATTATTATTATTATTATTATTATTATTATTATTATTATTATTATTATTATTATTATCATTATTATTAATATTATTAATATTATTATTATTATTATTTATTATTATTATTTATTATTATTAATATTATTTTTTTTATTAATATTATTTATTATTATTATTATTATTATTATTATTATTATTATTATTATTTATTATTATTATTTATTATTATTTATTATTATTAATATTATTTTTTTTTATTAATATTATTTATTATTTATTATTGTTATTTATTATTATATTTTTATTAAGGTATAATTATGACTGTAATTTTGTTGCTCATCCTTTTGGTACTAATATTTCTGAGATCTCGTATTCAAATTGCAATTGCAATTTTGCGCAGTACTAGCAAGTATATTTATTTATCTTCATCATCATAATTTTTGCAGAATTTCAATTTATAATTTTAATATTGGTTTAAAGAATAATTATCAAAAATTACTTGTCAACTTATCCAAAAAATATTGTGTTATCGGAATTAGGTGCGAATAAAAGTTTGAAGTCCGGGTAAATCCAAAAAATTACATTAATGCATCATAGTAAATGAAATGTTTAATGTTTTGATTTAAATGAATGAAAATGAGAATTATTGGGTGTCTAACGCGGTATTGTTTAATAATTTAGATGAATCTCAAAAAAGAAATTTAAGTAAAGTAGTGCAGTTGCAATAATGAATCTAATATTTCATACTTTAATATGATTTTAGAATTTTCATTTAATAAACATAATAAGTAAGTATAATTTTTTTTAAAAGTATTGTATTCCGTTATAAATTAAGTATACATTAAAGCTTTTCTGCGAAATTTAACTGTATATTTAATTGTATAGTAAATGGCTTTCTACGATTATAATTAGTCGTCAAGTTGATTAGGAATTTATATAATTTATAAATTATTAGGTCTTTAATTGACGCGTTTTTACCAGGAAAGCATGAATATTTAAAATTAATAATAATAATATAAAGATCACGAACTTTGTGAAACCCAGTGAAAATCTCAATAGTACACTAGTTTCGAGCTTTTGGCTCTCAGCAGGATATTCGAAGATTTCTCTTCGCGCCAGGTAAGTATACAATATTGCTGATTCAACTCTATTGCATACTTTCCCTGGTACTCTGGAAATCGCATCACTTGCTTTTTAGCTTGGTCACAGAAAATTGAATTCTTATTATGATTATTACTATTATTATTATTATTATTATTATTATTATTATTATTATTATTATTATTATTATTATTATTATTATGATTATAAAATAATCATAATAAATATTAAAATTATTGTCATTCTTAAATGAGGTTAAATTTGCAATTGACATTTAATTTTTTAATCTTATATTAATTGCATAACTAAACTATTCGTAAAAGTTTATTCTCTGTTTCGTAATGTCATTATTTAAAAATCATATTGTTAACAGATATTTTCAAATCATATACCAATTTAAAATATCAGGATCCAATTTGAAATATGATATATTATGAAAAAAAGAACATTTACGATCTAATTCAAGAAAGAAGTCTTAAAATATATCAAATGTGGACATAGTAGTTTATAAAGCAACTAGTTTTTTTTAGTGAAAGATATCGTGTGGTGTATAGCAGTTTGATGTTTAGGCAATGGTATTTTTATAGAGTCCATATATTTACCGCTGTGAAGACCATTACATGAATTATTAAATTTAACTTATTGTTATTTACAAACGGATGACATTTTTAAATTGTTCAAACATCTGGTTTCCCACAAAATTTATGAATGAAAAAATTCTAACGATGGTTAGTATGCAAGAGGCAGAAATCCCAAACCACGCGCTTTTTCAATAGTAAATACATGGATTCGAAACTCATGAGACGCATTTTCATTGACAAATGAAGCGAATTCTATCAATTCTGCGTGAGGTTCTGAAATGCATGAAGATTGACATACTGTAAAATATGTTTAATGAAAAAGATTTTTAAGAGAATTCAGAAATGAATTTAGTTCCATCAATATACAAGAAATTAATATTATCTATGGTATATTAAGTATGCTATTTTTTAATATGCTGCATATTATTTGAAAATATTTTGGGAAAAAAATTTATACAACTGTTATTATAAATTGTGTCAGTACTTAACGTGAATTTATCATGATGATAATAATGATGATGATAATAATAATAATAATAATAATAATAATAATAATAATAATAATAATAATAATAATAATAATAATAATAATAATAATAATAATAATAATAATAATAATAATAATAATAATAATAATAATAATAATAATAATAATAATTGTAATAATAATAATAGTGATATAATAAATGTTTGTAATAAAATTGTAATGACAATTTAAGTGATATTCAATTACGAGTATTCTTCATTATTCTGATATTGATAGTCGACATCTTTCCTTATTATTTATGAACAGTATTTTCTTTTTTCTTTATTTTTGTCTTTTATGAAGCTTTTATTTTCATTTCCATGTATATATAATATATCAAAAATTTAGTTTATTTCACGTTTATTATTAGCATCATTATATATAAATTATTGTGTACAAAGTAAATTTAATTTTAACACATGTTTTATTTGAATTAACAAAAGTAAATAATTTTATTAGTGTACCCATTATTTAATTTAAATATTATTTCACCAGTTTTCGTTTCTAGAATTTATCCAGTTATATGAATATTAAGTGTGATTTCAAGCGTTTTAATTATTTACACCAAAATTTATATTTATTATAGAAATATAAAATTAATGATTTTGATGTGAATATTAATTAATTTTTATGATATAATTTGGTCGTGGAGATTACTGTGTAAAGCAAATGTTTTAATCACGAACCTTATAGTAACTTTACTGTAAGGGTAAATTAAAAAAACCAAATAGAAGATACAAATATAGTTCAATATTTTTCATTTTTCTCAATTTTATTTGAAACATAATAGAACAATTTTATATTTTTGTCAATGTAAATTTTATATAATTAATAAATTGAATTGTTATTCATAAATAGTAACCAACTTGCAGAGTTCAACTTATCATCTTTTTAAATACTTAACAAAAATAAGTTTATTCGTTTTAAATAAAATGTTAATAAAAGAATTTGTAAATGTAATATCAAAAATATTCAGATCTTTGAGATTCATGATGGGACTTTTAGTATGGCCAATCTGTTTGTTCGTTATGCAAGTTATATTAATATCGGGTATTCTTTTATTGCTTTGTCAATTGTGGACAGTCCGCAATGCTGTAGGTGTTCAAGAAAACATTCATAATTTGACATATCTCAATGGATCTGAAATGGCAAACAGTATGAAACAATTAATCGAGAAACTACCTTGTATTCCTGGAGTAAAAGAAACTTCAATTTTAATAATCATTAAGCTATTCTCTAGACAAACACAACTTCAGGAAAAATATGTACATTCTTGAAATATGGCTCAAAAACGTGAGATATGTATAATGATTTTAGTTTTATTTTTAAATAATAATATTAATTAATTCTTTTTCGGTGTCTTTAAAATAAAATTGGTTCAATTAATCTTTTTTTTGCATTTCTATGCCATTTCATTATATTCATACCTTAGATTTATTTCTAAATTAATTCCTTAAAAGTCAAATTAAAAATAAGAATTAACATTAATAACCTTTGATAGTTGCAATAGGAAATTCATAGGGCATGACAGGAGGAGGTACTACAATTATTTATAAAACTATTTTCATTATGACTATAGATCAAAAATTAATTTCGGTACTGGCAAGTGTTATTAATAAATATCACTTGACAAAAGCATGTTTCATAAATACTTCTTAAATTGATTTCATAATTAATGCTATTGATGAATTATTAATATTAATAATTCCATCAATAACATTAATTGTAAAATAAATATTTTAATAATGTCTTTATTTATAATAATTACATTTATTTTTATTGTGATTAAAGATCAAAATTTAATTTTCCTCTGTTATAAATATAAACTTCACTTGACGAAGGCAGTGCTGAAAATCTTTGTTACATAAAAAATTAACTTTGATTCATAATCATGATGAAAATAAATAAAATATCAAAAGAAAATAGATAAATGTTTTTATTGATAAATTATTTATTTGTAAAATATATGTTTGATTTTGCATCCATTATATTATTAAGATCGAGATCCAAACACAACCAAATTGTAAAAGTTTTAATTGATAATAAATAAAAGTGTCTTATAGTGTTAGGAATATATAAATATTTTAATTTTTTTACCATTTCACATTTCTTTTGAATTATTTTCTTTTTATTATCCTTGAAATTAGAAAAAGAAACTTCTTTTTCTGGTGATTCTCATACAACTTTAACCCTACTAAAATATCTATGTTTCTGCTAATTATAAATATCTTTCTTGGATCACTCGGTTTTTTTTCAATTTATTCTTTCTAAATGTAATGTAGTTCTCATTGAAAAATAAATAAAAATGAAGAATTAGTTTGTTTAACAATCTCCAAAATTTTTCAAAACATCTTTATTAAATTATTGAATTTCCAATATCTATTAAAAAATATTAATATTTCAATAAATAGTATATTAGTTTTTACTATTTTTTCGCCAATTTTAATATCTTTTAGTGGCTACATTTATATACATCCTTTCATAACCTTGATGCAATAATACGCCATTAATTTGTTTATCGACGAAAAGTTCTTGCTTTCTTGATTAAATTACTGATAGATTTACGAATGATGCTTCATTAGTAATTAAGTAACGAAATGGAAAATAATTAAATAAATATTTTTTTTGAAAAACTCGTTGCAGATTTTCATTTTAAATTTTCAGGTATATTTACGTTTTCATGGGTTTTGTGCTTTTCATGTTTTTTTGGCTTACAAATTTCATAAAAGCTTTGGGTCAAATTACAATTGCTGGCTCTTTTGCTTCGTATTATTTTGCCTTTAGGTAGATTTGAAATTTTTTGTTGTCTTTGGATAAAATGACGGTTTAGAAAACCTAAAGATATTCCATCTTTTCCAGTTATTTTGTCTCTTTGGAGAGCAATAAGATATCATTTGGGATCGTTGGCCTTTGGATCTCTGATTTTGGCTATTGTTCAATTCATCAAAGCAATTTTAGAATATCTAGATCAGAAGGCTAAAACTGGTCAGAACATTATCGCTGAGTTTCTTGTAAAATGTCTGAAATGTTGCTTTTGGTGCCTTGAAATGTTTATAAAATTTCTGAACAAAAATGCTTATATAATGGTTAGTTTTTGAATTATTATCATAATTATGATATTATAATAATTAAATATTAAACAAGAAAATGAATAGATAAACATTTGCTGCAAAATATTTATTAAGGGGAAATTTTCGATTATAAAATAAAAAGCATTACTTTATCATCAAAATTTTACTTGTTTTACATTTAATTTATGCTGTTACCAAGAAACCTATTTTATAATTTTATTATTATTATTATTATTATTATTATTATTATTATTATTATTATTAGTATTATTATTATTATTATTATTATTATCAATATTATTATTATTATTATCAATATTATTATTATCAATATTATTATTATTATTATTATTATTATTATTATTATTATTATTATTATTATTATTATTATTATTATTATTATTATTATTATTATTATTATTATAAGAACTTTTTTCAATTTTCACCTCTGATTTCTTTTCAATTGACATTGTTTTTATTAATAAAATTGACTAAGAATCAATAAAGATATCGATGCTTTTTATGATAATCACGAATTTTTGATACAGCCGTTTTCAAGTGATTTTAATCATTATCTATTAATTTTGAAAATATAGACCAAAAAATAAATTTATTTTGTATTTTATATTAATATTATTGGTTAATTTTAATTTTAACATTTAATTTTAAATTTTTCGATTTCTTTAAATTTTATTTTATAGTTCTAATATTTCTGTGGTGTTTATAAATTTCTGGTTTTTACAATCATTATTTAAAAATTTAACTTCCATTCTAGAAACGTTTATTTCCATCAAAATTTTAAAATTTAGAAAAAGTAATTTCTACTTTAATTTACATAACCAAAAAACAATTCCAATATATTAATTTTTTTAGAAATAAACTTAAATAAATTTAAAAATGTCTAAACCCAGAATCAATATACCAAATATTGTAACTCATAATAATAATAATAATTTCATCATCTTGGCTCACTTTGGAGAGATTTTTGGGAATGTACATGTTCATGAATTCCACTGCAAGATTCTACACTACTTGGCTAAATTTCTTCTGAAACAGCATTACTTTGCTGAACTAAATTTGATTGTGTATTTCCCGTATGAAATTATGGTGATTGTGAATGTGGAATGAATGAAAGTGTTGGTCTATGAGTACTAACACTAGAACTATTAGGAGCCGAATACAGTTGATCTTGATAATAATAACATGGCATCGAATTTGCTTTGCTCTTATGAGATTGATTTATAGAGCCTGATTGATAATAAGAAGTATTTGCTGATTGCATTAATTTTGATTGACTCTTGGAATGAGTTAGAGTAGACTGAGATGTTCCAACTAATGTGCTGTTATACGTGATATTTTATTGACCATAATTGTGTTCTAGTTGATCATTATTCGTTAATGATCGCCCATTTAGGTTAGTGTTTAAGGAATTTTCAATATCTGTTTGTGCATGATTTGACATATTTTCTGAATTCTGAGAACAATTGGAAGCATTAACCAAATTCATCATAATAAAAATCATGTTCTGTTGAATCACAGGATCCCAATTTTCGTGAATGTAATGCGACGTTCCGTTTTTGCATATAAGATTTACATCGATTATGATGAGACCGTTTAGCAGCTCACTACAATTTCAAACTTACAATTATCTAGAAATAGCTGTAGTTCACATTCCTCATCGCAATATTTTTACCAAATACAGTTTGTGCACGACCCTTTTTAGTAGTTTTTTGGATCATTTTATTTATTACATTTCTTGCTAGTCTTCTCCATTTCGTTCTTTTTCAATGAAATATGAATTTTATCTCTAATAGTTTTGATTTATGTTTCGATTTGCCCATTGGTTTAGTGGTGGTATATATACCATGTTTATTTACGAACGACTTTATCAAGACTGATTTAAATGCTTTCCCACAATTGCAGAGTACTTTATGGGGTACCATTCATTTTATTGTCTTTTAATATGGTTTTTTATTTTTATATTCGCTAAATTGATCTATTATAATCAATATATATTTTTTACTACTTCTAAATTTTTTCATTGGTTCTCACAATAAATGAATTTATATTCAAATAAAATACTTTAGATTTAATTACTTTTTATATTATTTTTATCTTCATAACGTTTTTGGCAATTTCCTCTTGCTACTTCTTTGCTGTCCATGTTGGATTTTAGGGGAAAATAATGCTGAACTTTACGTATATCACCATGTTCCAAATTTTAAAAGTGGACAAAATAAATCATTTTTTTATTTCATCTGTCATCGATACTTTACCTTATATCGATTTTTAATTTCATTATTTGGAATTTTTTTGATCTTTCAGACCATAGAAAATAAAACATCGATCAATAGTCTGAAAGAAGTGAAGATAAATGAAATTGTTAATGAAAACAGATTAAAAATGATCAACCCTAATCCTTACACTAACCCTTTTTCTCCATTGCTATTTCTTTAATATAATATATTTTTTTGGAAAAAAAACAAAATGAAAAATGAAAAATGTGACTTATAGTAATATACGGACAAAATTAATAATTTATGTTGATGATCTTCTAGAAGTTAATTCGTACCCTAAAAATTTAATTATTGTGAATTTTGCTTTAAATATTTAGATACAATTTCTTGTAATTATTATAAATTCCAATGAATGTTTCTACTCAGAACTAATATAACTTTAACAAATTACTTGAAACTTTTCATTCTACCTATTTATGTGTAAATTTTCTATTTAAAAAACAATCAATAGTCATTCCAAAACTAAATATCGTATAAACAAATTATATATTTTTTTGAATAATGAAGTAATAATTAAATGAATACTAATTACCAAAACTGTTTCTGCTGTTTAAAAGTTGCACATGTTTAAATCATTAATTATTGTTTTCAATAAAATTAATTGTGAGTAAACGATTGGCAAGAATGAAAAAAATAATTTCCGGAATCACCAAATATTTCGATAATTAAATATCACACAGAATTGTAGAACATTGTTTGAATTTCTAGATGAATAATTTAACATTTTTTACTCTTGTCAGACGTCCCGGAGAAAAGCCCAAAAGCTCCCTGTTTACAAAAATTTTGATATCTTCCAATATTTAATTCAGAATTTAAAATTTTGTATGCAAGAACTATAATTTATCAATAAAATGTAGATGTCTGGTAAGCACTACACACTAGCTATATTCAACGACGCACTTTTGGTCTTTTTCTTACACATTTCCGAAAACTGTGCGATAAAGGAATACAAAAAGTGCCTATCAAACAACGATCGACTCATTGATAATTTTCTTTTACTCAAAGCTCTCTTATAAAACAACAGACACTTTTTTTAGTTACTACCCGTGACCACTAAATATCTAAGCAATAATATTGGTTGTTACTAAAATTATAATAAATTTTATTTTTTTATTTAATATAAATTAAAAATTAAGTGGTATAGTATTGTTGATTTGTTTCGGTTGGTAAGTAGTTCCAGTTTGACTTGCAAGAAATTTGACAACTCTATTAATATTAAATTTATTTTTCAATTTTAATTAAGTTTAATTTAATTATTGTTGTTTTCAATATCTTTTGAACTATCTATTATAGGGAATTGGCTTAAATCTAGAATATTATATATATTGAGGATATATTGAGGATATTTAAATAATGAATAATATTATAAATAAATAAAATAACCTGGGGAAAACCGATAGAGGGATTGGGATAGTACTCTGGAACTTGGAAAAGAGAACTGAAGAGAAAAAAATTGAGAAATGAGAAAGGAGCAAATAAAAGAAATCAGACAACAAAGCAGGAGAAGGGTCATTGCTAATTAATAAGTGTAAAAGGGAAAAAGGAATTTCAAATTATAAAGAAATAAGACAAGAGAAAATCAGAGATATCAGGATATATAAATAATATAAATAAATGCCTAAAAATGAAAATTAGATCTTGTTATTAATTAATATTAGTCAAGAATGCCTTTTTATTCAATATTATACCTTATTGTTCAATCATATTATTAAGACAAGTTTCATTGGTTAATAAAGTTTTTCCGATATATAATAAGTTTAGGAGATCCTTTTTAGTATTTGAAGATCTGAGCTTCACACATTTTCCCACATTTTAAAGATATTTTAACAAAGTTTCGTCATTTTATCTAAAATATTAGCACACAATTTCCGACAATATAGGTGAAGTTAGAATTGATTCTCTCTTTGTCGTTTGAAATAGAACCTGGTGAATATAATGCTTTGATAAGGCTTATAGCTATGTCATACTTCCATTTATAAACTGTTTAAAGTATATCCAACATTTATGTTTGCATAAATGTTTACATTTCTAAATAGGTCGACAATGTGTCGTAACTCGGAAATCCGTTCTAATCGTTCCTATAATGCAATATTCTTCTAATATGGTCTTGACACTAATGATATAGATTATTCTGTTTGTGTATTAATTCTAAAATATTGTTACATTTATAATGAAAGTTTAATTATAAAAAAAAATTTAGAAAGTTTATTAATTTTCTTCGTATTGAGTTTTGTTAAATGAAATTTTATGCTTCTTAGCAGAGAATAATTTCAGTTAAATTTCACCATCGATAAAATATATCAATATCAAAACAAAAAAATGCGTAGCGAGGTTCGATTGTTTTGATCATTCACAGTAATTCTAAAATTAATATCAGCTTTTAGAAGCATCATTTTGCATTCAATTTTCTTTATTTTCTAAAGAATCTCTCTCCTAAATTCTTGAAATCTCTCGTGTCAAACAATTTCACAATCACTGTTACATTGCTTTAATATTGTGTCCATGGTTTTATTAAAATAACTACATTTATTGAAATTCTAATATTTTTTGTATAAAAATTTTTAAAAATTACATTTACAATATTTTGTGCGTCATTTATTTATTTAACATATGACATTAGTTATGTTATATTGACAGGTGAATATTTAACATTTTAATTAAATTCAGTGAAATTTGAGTTGGATATTTCTTGAATACATTCCATATAAAAATAGTATATTATAATAATTTTTTAATATAAATCATTTTACCGCGTTATTCATTTAGAATAGCGTAGCCTTTTTTTATTTTACTGAATCAAATTTCATAATTATTAGAAGCTGCTAACACTTCTTCTAAATTATTTTTTAAATTCGGTTCAAAAGTTAACGACATAATTCCAAGTTTTTATTTAATGAAATATTGTATAATTTCCAAACAAATTTTCAGCGTTGAATAAAATATTCCAAAAAACCATTTATTAAAATTTCGATATTTAAAATATATTTATTTAAAAAGGATCCGGTTAAAAAGCTTGTTTAATTTAAAAATTTAAAAATTTCAGTTTAAAAATTATTTTCAAAGTTATTTTAAATAATCAATTATTTATCATTTATAATTTTTTGAAATATTTAACTCTTAGCTGAAAACACCTCACAATAATAGATATAATAATATATACAAAAACCAATAATGAAGTAATAGATATAATAATATATGGTTAATTATTATTTGTTTCGCGTCTGTGTGCGCTTTTTTCTTTGTTTTGGTTGTGTGCGCACACAGACGCGTAAAGTTGAGAGGGTGGAAATTTTAATCTGATCTCGCGTCTGTGTGCGCTTTTCTTCTCTTTGTTTTTGGCTGTGTGCGCACACAGACGCGAGCAAGAGGTAGTTTTCAATTTTTTTGAATTTAGTTGAGTTGTAATTTGAGTTTTTAGGATTTATCGATTTCGAATGGATTTAAGGTTGAATTGAAGTTTGTTGAAGGAGTTCTCTTCGATTTTCGTTGGAATTTATGGAAAGTAACAAAGTTACAAATTATGGATTTAAATATAACGGGGAATTGATGGATCTCGATGATTTAATGGCAAGGTTGAATAGAACCCGCAGCAAAATGGAAATAGAAACTATTTGTAAAGACGATGTTATCAGATCTAGCAAATCGCTTAAAGTTCTGGATAATGGATTCTCTCTAATCACATTATCTCGAGACCGACAATTAGTTCAATCTGTACCTGGTGAATTGAATATGGATCAAACAAATTTGTTGAAATGTGCTCAAGATCAAAATGGCCGAATCGATATTATTTTGTGTTCAGAAAGGAATAACATGAGATCAAATTTATGTGTAGCTACACAAGGACAGGTTCCAAATAAAATGATTGAGAAGAGTTCAGCTACGAGATTGTTTAATATTACTGAAAGTACTGGAGGTGTTATGACTGCTATGATCCCTGATTATCGATCTCAAGTATGTCGTGCACAAATGGAAGCAGCTCGATGTAGATATGAACATGTATATGACAATAAAATGATTATGTGTGATGATTATTATTCTGATTATTATGAATTCGCGAATGAACAATATATACAAAAACCAATAATGAAGTAATAGATATAATTAATTGAATTAATTTATTGATCTCAATAATTTATTTCTGATTGAATATTAATTATAGAGATAAGTGATTTAATCATCAATGCCCCTTCTCAATAATAAGTTTTTATACACAATTTTTATATATTTTGTTTTGTAAAATTATTTCATTATTTTAGATAGCAATATATGGCCAATGTTTTTGTATGGCTGCTAAAAATGCTTTCAATCTTATTTTACGAAACGTTGTCAGGTAAAAATCATCTTATTTCCGATATTTAGTAATAAACTTTTTATTCACTAAGTTAAAAATCATATATAGTTTTAAATACAAACTATTTTAATGTTTCAATTTGATTTTTCCAGTAGAATAAATAGATTACATCTGTCAGTACTATTAATATAGTGGGAAATGATATTAAAGAATTCGATTACAGAAAAATTAATTTATCTTATTTACTATTAATTTATTATTTTTTCAAATTCATTTTTTATCACTACAAGTTTTCCAAAATTGCACATTTTTTTTAGTGAAATGGATGTTTAAAAAATTTGAAAATATTTTTTAATTTCTTTACGCACTCGATAATTATATAATATTTATATATTATCTGAAATAAAAAAAAAGAACCTAAGATTAAAAATTAAAATATTTAATAAATTAAAGGAGAAGTAGAAAGAGAATTTCCTATCTTAGTCGAATATTGATTAAAGAGTTGTGATTCTATCAGTCAAAACATTTTACTCGTTCCTATTCATTTCACTATGCGTTTTATCAATTTAGTCTACCGTTCGATTAATTTCATCAATTTAATCTGCTCGAAGATTTTTGTCACTTTAACCTATGATAATCATCTCATTATCCGGTCAGACAGTCCAGTCATTTCAATAAATTCAATCCATTCCATCAGTTGAACTTGGTGTCAGTTAATCATCAGCATATTGCAGTTCTATGTGTACAATTGTTTGAGTCCGCGACATTATCTTTCCAAAACCCGATATTGCAATCAACAATGCAACGGTTTGATTAACAGTTCACTACTTCTTGTCTATATTGGATGCGTTATTTCATCAACGTCATTCATTTGGGCTTATGTGTATTACAGTATCTTCAACGTCAATATAAATATAAATTTTATTCAAACTAGTCTTATGTCTCTATAACGTGAATCTTAATTTTCCCTGGTCCTATTTATTTTCATGAAACAAATGTCAATTAGCTAAAAATTATTAAATTAAATAATGTAATCATTTCTAGAGTCACAAACGCTTACTTATATATTATAGGGGATTTTCGTAACAATTTATAAACATGGAATTCATGTATTTTCTATTCAATATAAATAGCATTTTTAATTATAATATTTTACTATTTTAGAGTATTCGTCGTAGATCAAGTTACAAGTTTTGTACTTTTTATGGGAAAACTTGTGATAGTTGGATGTCTTGGTAAATATTTCGATTTGTTTCAATATTTCCTTTACAATAATTTTAAATACTTTATAAAAGTTATAAAATTTAAGGTAGTACTTATTACTATTATTATTATTTATTATTATTAGAATTATTTATTATTATTATTATTATTATTATTATTATTATTATTATTATTATTATTATTATTATTATTATTATTATTATTACTATTATTATTATTATTTATTATTATTATTTTTTATTATTATTATTATTAATATTTATTATTATTATTATTTATTATTATTTATTAATATTATTTATTATTAATATTTATTATTATTTATTATTATTATTATTATTATTATTATTATTATTATTATTATTATTATTATTGTTAATATTGTCAAAAATAATGTTTAAATTATAATTTAAATAATAAATGATTTTTCAAATATTTCACTTATAATTTTATTTTAATATAATTTATAAAATTTTGATTTTTGAAAAAACAAATTTAAAATTAATATTTTTATACATTTGTAACAATAACAATTCGCTTACATGCAATTTTCAACCCAAATCATTTAAAAACATTTAGAAAACAAGTATTCATAACATTTTCCACATTCATTTCCAATAATAATTGAAATTTTTTAATAAGACTTAGAAATCAGAAATACCTATGATCAGAACAAAACACTACATAAATTAGATACTATCTTATAGTGTGAATTCCTCAACTGCTTGCTTATAATCTTATAATCTGTAAAACCTTCTGAGTATGACAATACCAAAAAAATTTGGCTTCATCATTTTTACACCCACTATTACATTTATTTCACTCTCTATCCAATTACCCCACACCAATTAGGTCATACCCAGACATTCACAAACATGAATTCTTATGATTTCAAATAAATTGTTCAACAGTCTCTACATTATTAACAACTCCAACCAGTTTATCAACACTTTTATTGAATTTACAAAGTAGAATCCATGAGAGATAAATCTATCCCTTCACCATTTTTCTCTTATCCTTGAATTCCCAAAACCTTTATGTTCTATACTTCTATATAAATATTTATATATACTGTTTATTTCATTATTTTAGAAAATATATAAAAAAATTGTATAAAAGTTTTAACTGTCCTAAATGGATAAGAATAAATTGTTTATATGTTTTGGCATGTATGTACTTTAATTTACGACGTATACTGTACGTATACTTGAGTTATGACGCAGTGACCTATTGCATTGCTATATAACAAATGTGACATAATAATGTTAATTGTTTCCAATTCTCAATTAATTATCACAATTTTAAATTTAATTAAATGAAGTTTTTAAGTGGTTTTTCTATTGATGTATTTCGAAACTTTATTCTTTTTTGAATCTCAAAATCATCTTGACAGAAAATGCTTGAGTTAAATTGAGTATTTGCAAGGGAAATTGATTCATTATTTGAGTGAAATAAAATAAAGATTTGCAAAAGAACAAATTAAAATATAAATTTTAAAAAATTGATTGATTTTTGAGGGGAAAATATATAGAACTAAATTAACGTGTCTTCAAATTCAAAAAAATAAAGAGTGAGATAGCAATATACATTTTGCGGAAAAGGATCGTTTGTATGGAAAAGATTGAATTATTTTTATTTTTAATTTCCATGTTTTAAAAAAAATTGGGTGAAAATTCAAAAAATATAAACATAAATTTTCATTTTTTACCATTTCTGAAAATTCAAAAAACCGATATTTGCACGACTTATACTGAAATCTTAAATTTCTGATTCTCCAAGTGCAATTATAAGTGCCAATTTTCAATACTAAATTTCTTTAAGTATTTAAACGTGAAAGCTTAAAATTTTATTTTAAAAAATAGCTTAATATAATTTTATTATTTATTTCATTCTTATAAAGTGATGATTTCTTGGTAGCAGAATTTATTATTTAAAACAATTAAATGATAATTTAAGCCTTTTCCTGCGAATGTATTTAATGAAAAAATTTTCGACTATAAAATAGTCCTTGTTAATCTTATAGTCGAAAATATTTTCATTAAATGCATTATTAACAGCAAAAGCCTTAAATTATCACTTAATTATTTTATTCCATTTTTATAATGAATTTTTATTGATTTTTCAGTGACAATTCGTTTGACTTTGTAGTGCTGATTAATAATGTCATTATTGCACTTCGATTTCAAGTGCTATTTATAATAAGTATTAAGCATATCAATTCGTAGCGTTCAGCTGTCTTAATAATAAATTGATATTATATATATATATATATTATAAATACATTTTTATTATTATAATTATTTTTACAAATTACATTTTCATCATGAATTGATGAATGATAAATATATTAAACGAATGTGGATAGTTTTTAGAGAAATTAGCAAATCGATAAATAATTTTTTGGTTTTAAAAACGTTTTTAAAAAAAATAATTTAATTATAGAAATTATAACGCTTATTTTATAAAATTATGAAATGATCTCTCAAAATGACAAATTCTATATAATATAGATTCTCAGTTTGCTATCAATTTTACAACATAAAATTACAGTAAAATATTTGATTATAATTTAAAAATTAACTGATTTTTACATCATCAATTTATCAAATAAATCTTTTTTTTAAACCTTTGAGGTTCAACACAATAGACAAAAAGATAAATACACCTAATTCTGTTTTTACACGAATTATTTTTACACGAATTTGAAATAACACGAGTAAATACGAAAAAATATTTCTATTTTTACACGACATAATTTGAAATAACACGAATACAAAAAAAACAAAATTACTTTTTTTACATGAATTATTGGATTTAACACGTTTTTTTTCAATGAATTTTTTTAAAGTAAAAAGATATTATTTAGTCTAATTTTAACTTATTTTTTGAGGTCTAGAACCAATCTATTATTTTTGTACTTGGCCAGTATCTTTTTTTACACGATTTTTTTTTACACGAATTTCTCGGGAACCATTCTATCGTGTAAAAACAGAATTAGGTGTATACCCATTTGCAGTAAATTTAAAACTTCAAAATCTGTCAGATCAGGTTGCGGTTTGGCAAAATTTGATTTAGACCTTAAACCTTGTTTGTTAATACTGTGGTGCTGGTTTTCTAATCACTCTAATAAAAAATGTCGAGAAATGCGGGATGTTCGGAACCAACAATAATTAAATCTATTGAGATCAAGAATTACATTATTGTTTAATTTTGAAAATGAAAAACTGGGTGGTGAAGGTATTATCATACAAATAGATGAATCCATGTTTAGACACAAACCTAAAAATCATCGTGAAAAGTCCAGCAGGGATGAAAACTTGGTTTTTGGTATGGTTGATACAAATTATATTCCTAGTAAAGGATATATGTGTATTGTATCAGATAGATCTCTAAAAAACCCTATTACAAATAATTAACAGAATGTGTTTGCCTGGATCTATTGTATGGTCTGATGCAGTGTTTCTCAGACTTTTCTCGCTAGCGGCACACTAAAAAATTTAAAAAAGCTCGCGACACACCTGCCCAAAAATCTATATTAATTAAATATGATTACGAGAGATTTTAAATTCTAATAAAAGTGCAAAATTTAAAAAATCGGTACCGTATATACTCGCGTATAGGCCAAGTAATTTTGGATTAATTTTTCCCCAAATTGATGGGTTTGCTTATACGCGAACCTACTTTTAATTAAAATAATTATGGTTCAATAATTAATTTATATTAAATGTTAATTAATAATTTTTAATTAATATATAGAATAAATCAAAACCAAATTTGGAGGGTCGGCTTATATGCGAGTAGTTCTATCAATAAATAAATTTTTTATTGATAAATTTATTTATTTTTTATGTACTCCTCTCTTTGGGAAATTTTTGTAATTTTGATCCACAGAAGCGACTTTTTCATAGTAAAAAGCTTGATATAGTTTTAAAGTCTCGCGGCACACCGTGTGAGAAACACTGGTCTGATGAATGGAAAGGATATCTAAATATCAAAAGAAATGAAAATTTGGCCCATTCAACAGTAAACCATAAAACGCGGTTTATTATATATGAAACTGGAACGCATAGACAAGTTTTTGAAAGTAACTGGGCAAAACATAAAAGTAGAATTAAATCTATGAGGGGGTTAAAAAAGTAAAATTGCCATTGTATTTAGGAAAATGGATGTTTAGAGACAGTATTTATAAAAATGATTTTAAAGAAGTTTCTAAATTGTTTCGTTTAGATTAATAAATGTGTTTACTTACATTTTATTTTTAGGGAGCAATTTTTTAGTTGATCCAAATATTTTATCCTTTTCACCATTGATCGGTTTTTATTTTGAAATTTCTTTATATTTATTTAAGCCTTTTCAGCAGTAGTTTCCTATTACTCTACTGAAATATCTTTATTAATATATTTTTGTTTATTCCTTCTATTAATTAATATAGTATATGTATTAATATATATATATATATATATATATATATATATATAAATTACACACACATACACATCATACAAACTTCTATTCAATGATGCTAAAACTATAAAAGAAAATCATTGCACTGATCACCTGTATATAAGATTGGTATATCTTATTCGATCAAATACACTTTTTAATATATTGTTAGAATAATAAAATTCACGTAAATATCAATTTTAAAATTTGTTTTAACGGATTAAAATTTATTTTGTAACATTTTGAGTATACTATTCATGATTATGGTGAAAGCACAAAATAAAATATTAAAATAAAATATTATAGAAACTCTATCGAATTTTCTAGGAAATAATGACATTTTTTTTATATAGGAACGTTATCATTTGTTTTTTTCAATGGGATGATATTGAAAGGTATAACGCCCAAATTGTTCTACTTCTATATTCCAGTAATTGTAAGTGAAATGATTATATTTCATAATTAATGTTATTGATTAATTATTAATATTAATTTTATTGACAATTATTGAATTTATTTTCAATATGATTATAGATCACAAATTAATGTCATATTTAACACAAATTTTCTACATTTTCTATATATTAAGTGATATTTGTAAATGACAGAAAGAAAAAAAAATTTGTAATACATAGGAAAAATAATGCTTTATCTGAACTAAAGTTTATTAATGAAAAATTAATCAGCATAATAAATATGCCAGGCCAAATACAGTAGGCGAGCTACTGTATGGGGTGTATAATCTTCATGTATGTCTTTTTAGAGATGCGGGCACAATCATCCATTTTCTTTTAACTTGTGCTATTGATAGAAGCCCCGATGATTTTCATATGTTTTTCTGGAGCCTTTAATCACTCTGTCTATCATTTTGTTCTTCATATCTGAATCCGAGTTTTCTAAATATATCGTTATTGCGTTTGTCCCATGTTCCGAGGGAGCATACCACGAATATTTCTACTTTTGTGAATGTGTTTGTTGCTTCTTGGATGTCTTGTGCTAATTTTCTGTATTTGTTCTGGTTTTTTGTTCTTGATGCTTCTATGGTTGGATGGTCATCAAATGGGCATTTTACATCTATTATCATGATGTGATCCTTTAGTCTGGCTACAATGTCTGGTTTTAACATTTCCTTTGCTTCTTTTGGTTTTTTCTCTATTTCAAAGCTGATTCCTTTGTTTCTTAGTATTTCTTCCAGTGCTTTTTGTATTTCATTGTGCTTGTTGGTCCTCATCGTGGTTCCTCTCACACACATGTTTAGGGCGTGTATAGATGACTCGTGAGGATTTTCACACAATGAAGAAAAATAGATTATATTTGTTTTTAAATTAAATAAAAAATGCTTTAAAAATTTTCTAAAATCTGATAAAAACTAATCAAATAAAAATAACAATTAAAATAATTCCTTCTCTCTACAATTTAAATATAACTTATTTAAGTGTTTTGTTCATTTGAAGCATAAATTTCATAGTTTATATTTTTCCGAATATGCCCCTTAGTATTCGTCAACGAATATAAAACGGTATTGAATATTAAAAAGTAAAATAAGAAATGTCTGTCTGAACAAAGGGTATCAAACGTATTACATAGTATTTAGAAACTGACTTTGACATAGAGCCTCTAAGAAATGGATCAAATTTACTTATTAGTAAAAGTAATTCCAAGAAATTTCCATGATCCAAATTATTGTTCAGTAATTGTAACCCCTAATAAATATCGACTCGTCTGAATTCTTAGAAAAAGGACAATACAGTTTTCCGACGTACTCCATCTTTCCGGAATATATAGCTTCTTGTTGTTTATATTACATTTAGCTTTCAATTTTGGTTGTATTGGATGAATTTTCAAAAATTTGTTAAAGTTTTCTTTTTCTGGTTAAAATAAAAAAAATTACTTTTCTCACCTATTTCGCTTCCATCATATTTAGCATTTTCTTCTGGTTACAGTAATTTCCAGTAATTATTTCTATTCGTTGTCGTTGGTCCATTTCTTTATTATCGTGTTGTTTTTTATCATGTAGTTCTAGTTCACTTTCTGATGCTACGAAACATGATTGAATTACAGTTTCTGCAACCACGCCACTGATTTGAATACGAAATATATTTCATATTTTAGCGCATTTTTCTGCTTTTCGCATTTAAATGTTTTTGTTTTTTACTCTCGCCATATTAACTTCGCTTATGTATGTTTGTATGTGCCACGCAGATCGGATTGAGCTGATATTTGGCAAGTAGATTCGTTGTCGATAACACTACATGTCATCAAATTTTCAGATCAATCCTTTCACGGAAAGTGGGTTAATTTAAAGGATATTGATATATCAAATCTAGTGTTATTTCTTTATTTCAATATAAATACTTATCTATTCATTAACTTCAGATTAAAGAGATAACGTAATTATATCTAAAATATGTTGAAATTAAGAGAGTGACATATATAGAGGGTTTCAAAAACCATGATTTTTATGGTGGATTTTTTAATTTTTTTATTTCTCACAACCTCCTTGTCGTTTCGTTGACATTTCGAATTTTTTATATTTTTTTAAAATTCATTTTTCTGTGGGAAAATTTTTATTTTTGGAAAAAAATTTAATTTAAAAAATATCTTTGATTTAACATTCGACAAGGTCCCCTGGGAAACTCCCGGTAACTTGGTAGGATAGCCCAGCTCTGACTTTAAAATGTTTCATACACTTTTTCAATTAATTCCAGCTTGTAAACCTAAATTTTGTTTACCATCAGAAAAAAAATCAAATTTGCTTTTATTACATTAAAATGCATTCTCAATCATAAGTGGACCAGCAGAGAAATTGACTTTAAAAGGTTGGTTGTAAACATTAGAATAGATATTGAGGAGACACTTGCTATTTATATAAGAATAATTATTACAAACGGCTCCGTGCAGTGATGTTAAACTAACAAAGAAAAGCTAATTACATCAAAATTTCTTTATTTTCTTCATTTCTGTACAAAATTCACAAAATCACAATCCCACTTCACCTCACCGTATTTAGCTATACCATACCCATCCAGTTATATAGTATGGAGAGAATGAAATAATAAATAAAAAAGAGAAAAAAGAGAAAATGAAAAAAATTTCTAAAAAAGCGAAATTTCATGTTATTTTTTCCGATAAAAATTTTGACTTTTACTCAGAAGAATTTCATTCGGTCTTCTACGTTTCTAACTTGAAAAGTTGAATACATTTGTCTACCTTTTACCTAAAATTTGAAGTTTATAGATCCGGACATACAAAAACATATACTTTCATTTTTAAATATTAGATTAATTTATATTTTTAAATAATTTGATTCATAATCAGATTTTTAAACCATTTAAAAACTATCTTCATATTAATTTAAAAGTCCTATATTTTATTCAGATAATTGTCATTGGTAGTTATATTATTGCATCAATGTTCTTTCAAATTTTTGATATGGGAGCAGACACTATTTTCCTTTGTTTCTGTAAGATATTGTTCTATATAGTTATATATATAGTAAGAACATGTGAGCCATCTAGCACAGTCGCTTCTGATTGACTTTTGGTATGACTCATATGTATGTGTGTGTGCTGAATAATAGTAGAGATATAGCAAAGATTGTGAGCAACGAGAGATAGATTGCAATATTTTATAGCATCCATCCGGGTCCATACTCATAACCTAACATAAATTAAGTTGTCAAATCTAGTGACGCTAAGCAAAACTCCATATACACATCTGATGCCAAGCTTGACAAATGAAGATATTGATGCTTTCAAAAATGTTTTTGCAAAAATGAATAGTCATATTCAAGTGACTACAACAGCATTTTTCAATATCCGATATTTTCAATACTCGAACTATACAAGAATTAAAAGTAGATCAAAATAATATATTTTCTTCAATATGGTGAATAGATTGCGCAAGAGTTGGACTTGGGTTTTAATGCATATAAGCTATGTACAGTAAACCCCCGCAATTACGACCTAATTGGTTGCTGAAAAGAAGTCGTAATCTGAGCAGTCGTAAAGAGAGGTTTTATTTCCCATTGACCCAATGTTATAAATGGCTAATTCGTCGTAGGTCTTGAATTTCGTCTATCTATTCTTTAACAAAATAATTCATGCAGCTAAAAGCGAGTATAAGTAACACAAAATTACTATTAACACTTTAAATAGTAAATAAAGCAATAAATCACCTACACCCCACAATGACCGCGAAAAGAATTCTCGAGGATTTCCAGGGCTTGGAATTGGGCATGAAGATTTTTGAAAATGATGACCCGGATTTTCAACGTGGTTCGAAGATCAATTCATTACTAAAGGAAGCTTACACTTGCTACATAGAAAAATATTATGAAAAAAAAACTATCAGTTCAAAAAACATTAGATTGTTATTTTAAGAAGACTCCAGCTATTCTTGGGGGTGCTCAACCTGTATGTGCTAGTCAATCAATGGAGGTTGATAATTCAGAGGTAATAGAATCGACGATGACCCCAATGAATACTGCCCTTCTCAATCACACGAAAAGTAGCTTTTGTACTCAAATACTCAATTTTACGAAATTTAATTAAATAAAATTCTAGTTTAAATTTTTTTATGAAAGAAATATTGTTTGTATCTTAAATATTATTCACTTATTAATAAATATTAAAAATAAACAAAATACTTAATAATATTCGGTAGTATTGGGATTGAAAACATGAATGTCTAGTATTTTGTTACAAAATTAGTCATTATACTTTCATTGAAGTTAGAGCCTAACTATTGTAGGCTGGGGGAATGTGTGGCTAGGCTAGTCGTAATTGTGTGTCATGGTCGTGATTGGCCCCAGAAAACGAGGTCGTAAAACCGGGCGGTCGTAAGGCGAGGGTCTACTGTATTAATAAATAAATGTATTAAATAGATTTTGTTATTTAATAATTATAAAATTAAGTGGGAAAATGAAGGAGTTGTATCTAATAATGAAGGAAAATAATAATAATAATAATAATAATAATAATAATAATAATAATAATAATAATAATAATAATAATAATAATAATAATAATAATAATAATAATAATAATAATAATAATAATAATGATAATAATAATAATAATAATAGTAATGAATTTTAATGCATGGTTAACAAAGACGTTTAAAATAATTCTTCGAAGTTTGGAAAAAAATTTCAAAAATTTCTATTTACAAAATTCAATTTTTATCGATTTTGTAAAAAAAAGCCAAAAATTAGGTGATTGCAATTATTTAAAAAAACTTTTTGATAGATGAAAAATATTTAACTTTCAGAAATCCCCACGACTCCTCCCACTTTTCAAAAATTTTCCAATTATTTTTAAACAGTCAAATTTTTGAAAAAAAACTTTTCTAACATCAAATTTTCTCGAAATTTTCAAACACTCAATTTATTAGTAATAATTTTCAAATGTCTTTGTTAGCCATGCATTAAAATTCATTATTATTATTATTATTATTATCTTTCATTATTGGATCCAACTTTATTTTTCTTTATTTATTTAAATTATTAAATAACAAAATCTGGTTAATACATTTATTTATTATTTCATAGTTTATACACAATAAAATCCAATACCAAGTCCTGCGCGTTCTATTCACCATATTGAAGAAATTATATTATTTTGATCTACTTTCAATGCTTGTATTGTTCGAGTGATATTACAGTTTTCATTATCTTTAAAGATGATTTTTTGAAAAGCATCATAAAATCTAGCATGACGGACATTGAAAAATTCTGTTGTAGTCACTTAAATATGGGTATTGCTTTTTGCACAAACATTTTTTTGTTATATTTCTATATATATCTTTGTTATATTTCTATTATGACTCATCGCGAGTAGTAGGATATGTCACCTCATGGACACCCCCTCCCCGAGAAAAAAAAGTATTAAGCTAAAAAAAATTTTTTTAAGTTAAAAATATGTAAGTCAAGTCAAATTTTTTGAATTTTCACTATTTTCCCATGGTTTTTCGCGAAATTTTTCTAAGTTTTTATGAAATTGGACTGATTTTATCGATTTTTTCACAAATTTTTATAAGTTTTTATGTAGGTCAAGTCAACTTTAAACACGTGTCACCTCCAGGACACTATATATAATAAGTAGGTCAAGTCAAATTTTTTGAATTTTCACTATTATAGCTTAATATTTTTTTCCTCGGAGTGGGGGTGTCCTGGAGGTGACATATTCTACTGCTATCACACACTCATTCTTTTATTGAGCCAATCAGAAGCGACTGTCTTAGATGGCTCACGTGTCACCATTATATATATATATATAAATAAATTTTAGGTGAGGACTTGGAAAGGAACGACGGTTCACCGGAAAAACCGTACTTTATGAGTAAAGAATTAATGTCGATTTTAGGAAAAAATAATAATGATAATTTGGAATTAAGATAAAACAGTTTTTCATTGGATATCTAATTATATATTTCATAAAGATTTTGGGCGACTTATCTTTTATTTATTTTTTATTAGTTTTAGTATAATGTACAATAACATATAACTAATAATGTAATAAAATTAAATTTGAGAAAAATAGTCTATAAAATACAAAAATAAATCATATTATAAGATTCATTATCAGTTACATCAGCGAATTTAATTTAGGATTCCAGGAAGGGTAGAAAAATTAATTAAACATACAAACATGGTGTGCGATTTCTATAATAAATAAATAAAACAGGCGATAAAATACACCTACAAAATGTTAGGATTGGTTCAACAGGGATTGGCATAATATTTCATAAAATAATAGAAATTAGTAAATAAACAAAAATAGTAATTTTACAATTATTAAAGTTAGCATATAAGTATTAATAGTCAATTTTAAATACAAAAAATAGAATTAGTTTAATTATAATAATTATTTATGAAAAATATATATATGAAATAATTTAACTCACATTAGAAATAATTTTAATATTTAAAGTTAAAGATATTAATGACAAAGTAAAAAATAAAAGGTCGATATTTGAGACAGGCGATAGACGTAAATTGACTAAGTAGAAATGAAATAGAAATACGGATCGGAGAAATTTTGTTCTCAGAATATTTATTAGACAAATTTTGAAGTGAAATTAACGGAGATTACTTAAACAAGTTTTGCAATTGAATCTTAGCAGAAACAGAAAATTATTCTACAAGTTTTGAATTTGGACAGAGAGAGAAAATTTGATTATAAATGTATTAGCTTTCTGTTTTATAGAAGTTATATTACCTTGTGAAATTGTACGAATATTTAACCGGCTTTCACTCAAGAGAAAACAGTTGTCGAGTTTTTTTGTATTTGTGCATTATAACATTTTAGATGGTAATATTATAGGAAACGTTGTTGCCGTTTCTTGATGGCTATCGATAACGTAAATGTTGAGAATCCCTCATCTTTTACCTTTCACTTTCGAACGAAGCTGTAGATAAATTGGAATCCAGCTCTAACCAACTTAGAAGTATCTAAGGATGATTGGACAAAACAGATATCATTTTTAGAGCTTTTTTATCAGTCATACATTTATTGAATTTTTTCTAAGTATTTTTATTTCTAGAATTTTTTTTTCTAACATAATTTGGAGACAAATATATTTTATTAATATTATTATTTCATTATTATTTTTGTATTATTTTTTTAAAATTGTTTTATATATTATTATTATTATTTTTTAATATTATTTTAGTATTATTTTTTTTAAATTTAATGTTATTATATATATTTTTAATATTATTAATATACACTAACACTTGAAGAAATATACACGAAACTATAAAATGCATAAAAATAAACACAAATATAAAAATTTAATAAAATCACGTAACACATTTGTATAAAAAGTTCTGGAGTTAGCTCACAAAAGCCCCCTTGTGGGCCGTCATTTACTCACCTAAAGAAAATGGAGGCTTGGGAATCACAAAAGTAGTCGAATAACAATTGATTCAAGCCACTAAGTGATTCGTTGATATTCTAACAGAAGAACTAAGGGATATAGCCAAAACAAGAATGTTCTCAAATGGCTGGGCGGAAAATATTTACAAAAACTTTCAAGCTCAGTAAAAGCCTAATGACCGGATACAATTAAAAATGAAATAATAACGCTGAACAGATTCCATGACATTGGAATAACATTTATTACTAGAAAAAGCCACGCAAGATACAGCATCAAATACAGCACCCAAAATAACCAAAGAAAGTCTTCCAACCTCATCTAGAAAATATCTAACAAAAACTACATGGATGAATCGTGGGGCATATTTTAGGAAATGGACCGAAGCCAATTGCCAATGCCATATACTGAGACTGCCTCAATCAACCGACACAGAATGAAAGATGCCCAAACGCCTCAAAGACAACGAATGGCGCTTCATCATTAAGTCTCAAGCTAATATGCTAGACCTTAATATGAACCAGACAAACCAAGGTGCCAGAATAGAGAACACCAAATGCATGAACTAGATCGGGGTCACAAACACGATGAAATCTGGTTCTACTGCAAGTGATGAAGTTATCAAACAAAAGATTGGAGTTATTGATTGGAGAAGGAGCTGGTCGAAAAATATTAGAACCCCTTGATCTGCTACTACCAAACTAATTCAACACCAGAGCAGTCCTGAAATGATTTTGGCAACATTATATAGTCTAGGGTTACACTCTCAGTCAACGATAACGGCAAGTCTCTGTGTAAATAGTTTGACCTTAAGCGGAATACTGAAAATTCGCCATTGTATTCGAACATAACAAGAGGCTCGGGGGATGTCAAGATAAGCAGATTTTGTTGATGCAGTCAATGAATAAACGATGGACTATGTAAATATTTGAATATTTTAATGGGTCGAAATATATTTATTTATGAGTTAAATTGATTTTTGATGAGTGAATGAGGAATATATATTGCTTTGATTAGGTTTAAACTCCTTGAAAGTATGAGATAATTAATTTGGATTACCCTGATTAACGATGGTAAAGTTCTTTTTACTGGTATCCGAGAAATCCGGACCTTATACTATTCACTTTTTTTCAAGTTCTACTTAAGCTATATAGTACGATAACGCCTGTTGGGTATGGTTTAGCAGGACCACGTTCTTACTGAAGTTGGGACTTTTTCAATTGAGCTATGGTAACAAAACAGACATTGATGCGCTTTCATTCCCATTGATTAGGTCAGTAACCATCAGGGTTGCCAGATTTTGAAAACATCATGTCGGGAGTAACGAGAAAAAAATGAAGGATGAAGGATGGCTGACTAATAATGAACACTACATTAATTATATAGCATTTTACAAATCGGGAGTTTTTGGCATGTATATCGGGAGTCGGGAAATATACTTTCATAACGGGAGACTCCCGACGAAATCGGGAGGTCTGGCAACCCTGGTAACCATATTCAAGCATGCGCATTATAATTTGACAAGTGAATTAAATAAACATTGAAATTCATTTAGAAATCACGTTTAAGAAGAAAATAGATTTTCAAACTTAAAAATCTAATTAACACTATTTAACGGTAAATAAAATTATCAAGCTCATTATTAATTTATCATATATCCCTTTATAAAAAAATTACAGTCAGGCAGTAAATTATAAAGTGATAAAAAAA
>CAUHTR010002772.1:0-54342 GCA_959609185.1 Schmidtea polychroa | reverse complement strand
GGTCACGGGATTACCATAAAGAGTGTATTACCTATTTCCTCCTGTCTCCTCATTATCATCTTAATTTATCTTAACTTCTTGACCTCGATTTTTATTTTAAATTTCCGTGTCAAAAATTTTATTTAACGAAGTGAGAATTGAAAATGCAAAAATACGAGATTCTACTGATAGTGATTTAAATTGAAAAACACTGCGGTCAGATAAATGAAATATATTTATTCAAATTTTACTCAATTATTTGTTTTAATGATGTCTTTTTTTTATTTTATAATCAATTTAATTCAATTTACTTCGAGGTAAAAAAACTGATAAACTCATTAAAATACTGTTATTTTCGATATTTACTATCGGTCGTTCGATTAAACAGTTTAATTTATATCTTAACAAAATAATTATTAAAAACCAAGAATTGAATAAATTGACAATATAATTTATATCAACATTATAATTAGGTAGGTGTTAACCCTCTGTACCCCCATCCCTCCTCTCCCCATTGCTGCAAGGAGCTGCAAGGTGCAGACATAGCCGTCGCGTGACTTTTGGAGGACCCCTACCACTTGTCATTATTGTGGTCCATCAATTGTTTTATAGTCAATGTTTACTTAAAAGCTAAAACAAATAGAAAGGAAAAAAATTTTCATTTTCCACATTATATAATGTTTCAATCAAATAAAACCCGGCGCACTTTGCGCTTTGCGAAATTGTCGATCAATTGAGAATAATCAAGCTCAGAACTTAGTTCATGCCTAATGTATGACTTGATGAGCTTCAATTTAGAGAAACTGCGCTCTCCGCTTGCGACGCTAACAGACATTGAAAGGATTATTCGCAAAGCAACCACCACATTCGGGAAAATCTCTACAAGGCCGGAATTCAGAATATAATCCATCACATCAAGGACTATCCTGTACTCGGGTGAAATTAAATGCGAAATTGTCCGAAGCTCTAACGCCAGCTCCATGATCTTGATGTCCATCATGACAACTTGAGCTTCGCCTTCGACACAACTGTACAATGTTCCAGTAGCTTTTGATTTCCCCAATTTTTCAGTGAAGAAATGTTGTAAAGGAATACGAAGATGTCACTGTGCATGCTCAATTTGTTAAACCGTTCACCAAAGGATACAAGAGCAACGTCGATTGCGTTAAAGAATAACTAAACTTTGAGTCTCCACCTTCATATCCAAATTGGCGAGGCACATGTCGGCGCTTATCAGCATTTCCAGTGATGTCTGATGGATTTTTTACAGTAATGGTGCAGAAATCTTTCAACCCGTTCCATCTAAAAGTTGACGCCGAAAAAAATGAATTGCCAAAGAAGATGATAGCGTTACCGAAGAGCTTGCTGCCTCGCAGACAACAAGGTTGAGACTGTGATTGCTGCAAGGTACATAGAATCCTCGGGGGTTCATCTTTAGAAGTCGTGCTTGAACATCGGAATATTTCCCCTTCATATTGCTGCCATTATCATAAGATTTGCCTCTGCAATCCATCAGATCCAGTCCCAACTGAGCGAGCTTCTCTAGAAGTCTAGCGTACAATCAAGTATAATACTGTAATATTTTACAGCCTTCGCTCGATTTGTAATCTCTTCCTACATGCAGTCAGAAATGAGATTGGCCAATTAATTTTGACCTTCAGGTCCCAGATAATGGGCCACAATATCAGCGTTCTGAATGCGTCGTAAGTGTGATGCCATTATAGGATCGAACTTTGCAAGTAATTGCAATTCGCCAAGACAATTTCCGTTACTAAAAACGTAGAACCTACCGGAATTCACACGAAAGGCCATATTCCTCTATGCTAAAAACTAGGGACCAACTGGAAATCGCTCCGACCGGATATCGGGTTTTTCGGAACTATTCGCCTCGGCAAATAATACACACACAAATACCTAGAAATCTAAATTTTATTTTCCTACTTAATTAAGTCTTTTTAATGGAAGTTGCACAAGTATTCTTGTTCACATTGTTTTTATTAAATTAATTATAAAATATAAAATATAACTGAAAATGGACAGAAAAATAGAACATAAAAAATTTAATTATATGAACTGAAGTAAATTTGAAGTGTGTAAGTATTTAGTAATATTTATTTGAGATTATATTATTACATGTAAAAAAAATTGGTATTCGGTTCGTATCCAAATCTGGCAAATAGTACATCCAAATACTCGGATTTGGTACCCGGTAGAAAATGTCTACTCGGTTTGTCGCCAATAAAAACTATACAACTGCTATGATGCGTTTTAACATGGCGCGGTAATAATAGTAGATACATTGATCTATATGAAAACTATAGTTTTTCATTATAAGATGAAAATTTATTTCATGTTTTATTTTGTTGTGATAACAGTGATAATGAGTCACGTAACCATGAAACTTCTGTTTGTAAATTTGTGAAGTTCATCCTAAATTAAAATTTAATTATTTAAATAAAATAAAAAATTACTATTGTCTTCTCGGTTTTGTTTTTTTGTTAATAGTAGATACATTGATCTCTATAAAAACTAAAGTTTTTCATTATAAGATGATAATTTATTTCATATCTTCTATTTTGTTGCGATAACAGTGATATTGTATCACGTAACCATGAAACTTCTGTTTGTAAATTTTTGAAGTTCATCCTAAATTAAAATTTAATTATTTAAATAAAAAAAACTTACTATTGTCTTCTTGGTTTTGTTCTCGGTTATTTTTTTGTTGTTGATAGGAGATACATTGATATCTATGAAAACTAAAATTTTTCATTATATGATAATTTAGAGAATCCTCGAGTAACTAGGATTAAAATTAGGTCAAAATTAGAAATATAAGTAGATCATTGCTCAAAATTTTCGAAGAATAAGTCGAATATCCTCAAGTATTGCAGAAAGTATAGAACAACATTTATGAATAGGAAAATAAGGGCGGATCCTTGCGCAAAATTTTCGAAAATACCATTGGAAAACAATTAAATCAATAATTAAATAATTCAAAAAGCAATTAAAATATAAAACTAGGTTGGAAAATTAAAATGAGAAAATCAATAAAATATATAATATAAAATAGTATAGTAATAATTCCAATACAAATACGTTTGTATTAAGAACCTTATGGAAAGCTACTCAAATAAATAAAAATATGTATGTTGACTTAAATCTTTTTTGTTATACTTGCTTTGTTCAACATTTAATTTTTTAAAAGAGCTAATCTTTCTTCATTAACCATTTTATATACCATTTTATGGTACATGTTCCTTTATTAGTAAAGAAACTTTACTAATAAAGTTCTTTCCAAGGTTTCAAATATAAACCTTTACCATCTTTTGATTTACAAATACAACCATTTTTCAAAGACTTGCATATTTTTTTAAACTATCTTTTTCTTTTGTAGATAATTCAGATGATGAAATTTGATTTTTGAGAAAATCATTCAAACCTCTACCTTTGTAAGGATCAAGGTATAAACCTGTTCCAAGCTTGGAACCTTTTATTTGATTTATTTCCTGTTGTAATTTTTGTTTTTCTAATCTTTTTTTTGAGCTTCTTTAGATTTTTGAACTGTAGTTGCAATCCCTCCAGCTATTCCAGCAGCACCAGATAAACCTGCAATGATTGCTGGTATTAAAGCAGCCAAGGTTAAAATTCCACCTTGAATAATTTTCTCGCGAACTTTCTCCTTGATGTGTTTTGTAACAAAATATTTCTTGCCATCGATTACTACTGATTTACTTTTGTCTGAATTGATTAATTCTTTTAGAGATTCTTCAGTTGGATTGGTTAATTTAAATGGAGATTCTTTAGTCGTCATTTTATAAATAAAAATTCCAAAAATTGAAAATTTTATAAATAAAATGGATAATTGGAAACCAATTTTAACGCTGATAACTTTAGATTGTTAATTGCTGGATCTTCAGGATGTGGAAAGAATGTACTTCTTTTGAGAATGTTACTTAAGGATGGTTTTTTAGATTATAATAATTTAATATTTTATTCTACAACTATAAACCAACCACAACTACAACATGTGAAATGTGGATTTGAAAATAAATTAACTAAAAAAGGAATCATTGATATTTTTAAAAATCAACATAAATGTCTACCCAGATGTCCTGATGAAGTACATCAACCATGTGATATGGTTGATTGGTATAAGGAAAAGATTTTAGAATCAAACATTCCTAATAAAAATGATTATATTAGTGATGAATCAATACAAGTTTTATTCTCCAACAAACCTCAAGATGTAATACATTGTGATTTTCTTTCTAAAGATAAAAAGAATCTAGTTATATTTGATGATGTTGTAAATATGAAAAATCAAGAAATTCAAAAAAGTTTTTTTACTCGAGGACCTCATAATAATTGTAATGTGATTTACATGTCAGACTTATTATGCCTTGGATAAAAATTCAATTACAAACAACTCCAATTGTTTAATCTTTTTTATATTAGATAAGCGTGACAAGAATATGATTTATAGTGATTTATTTTCAAATGTTGAACGTGAGAAGAATATGTTTGATATGATTGTTGACAATCATTAGAATAAAAATATAAATATATTTATTTGGATAGAGAAAAGGATGAGTTAAAGAAAACCTTGTTTTAATAAAAACTTGTTTTGTTAAAAACTTGATTTCTGTAATTCATAATAACCCCTAACCCCTATCCAATATTTCTTCATTATTTAAATCGATGATACTATATGTAATTGGAACTGTATGATGTATTTTATTTATAATAAAAATTTCATTTGTCCATTTCACTGAATCCTTTTTCAAATTTATTTTTATATTTAAATATTCTTACTCGTTCACCAATTTTAAACTTTGGTTTTTCTAATTCTTGTTTTAGAGCCAAAACTTGTTTTGGTTCTAAAACGGGGTTTGTGGAAGCATTTAAAGGTGTTTATTTAATAGGGTGACCCGATAAAACCGCGCCGACAAAATCGCGAAGTATGTTTTCCGACAGAATCGCGTAAACAAAATCGCCCCGACAAAATCGCGCTGAGATTTATATTAACCATTATATATACATTATATATAATTAAATTTGTTATCTATATTTATTAAAATTTTAAACGTTTAAAATATAAATGTAAAAAACACAACACAAGATTTTAATTAATTGATATTGTATTTTTTATCGCGATTTTGTCGGCGCCATTTTGTCAACGCGATTTTGTCGGAAAACATACTTCGCGATTTTGTCGGCGCGGTTTTGTCGGTGAACCATTTAATAGAGCTATGTACATCATTATTATATTCATTTACCATCTTTTGCAATAATTCATTGTTCCATTTTTGTTTTCCAATAGCAGTAAAATATTTCCACATTTTATTTTTTAATGTTCTATTTAATCTTTCAACTACGACTGCTTTTCCTTTGTTTTCTGTTGAATATAATTTAATATCATTTTCTTGCAAAAATTTCCTAAAAACTTTGTTATAAAACTCGGTTCCTTTATCACACCATCAATATTTTGGAATTCTTTGATATTCTTCAAATATATTTTCCAATGTTTCTGTAATAGAATATCCTTTTTTATTTTCTAAACATCTTGCAAAAGCAAATCTATTACGGTTAAAATTATTTTATATTTTTCAGGGTCTGATGATTTGGTTGGCATAAAAACTAAATCAGCAGACCAAGTATGAACTGTATGATGTATTTTATTTATAATAAAAATTTCATTTGTCCATTTCACTGAATCCTTTTTCAAATTTATTTTTATATTTAAATATTCTTACTCGTTCACCAATTTTAAACTTTGGTTTTTCTAATTCTTGTTTTAGAGCCAAAACTTGTTTTGGTTCTAAAACGGGGTTTGTGGAAGCATTTAAAGGTGTTTATTTAATAGAGCTATGTACATCATTATTATATTCATTTACCATCTTTTGCAATAATTCATTGTTCCATTTTTGTTTTCCAATAGCAGTAAAATATTTCCACATTTTATTTTTTAATGTTCTATTTAATCTTTCAACTACGACTGCTTTTCCTTTGTATTCTGTTGAATATAATTTAATATCATTTTCTTGCAAAAATTTCCTAAAAACTTTGTTATAAAACTCGGTTCCTTTATCACACCATCAATATTTTGGAATTCTTTGATATTCTTCAAATATATTTTCCAATGTTTCTGTAATAGAATATCCTTTTTTATTTTCTAAACATCTTGCAAAAGCAAATCTATTACGGTTAAAATTATTTTATATTTTTCAGGGTCTGATGATTTGGTTGGCATAAAAACTAAATCAGCAGACCAAGTATGATCTTTTTCATAAACTTGAACTTTTAGATATTTTTTATTTTTTCTAAATTCATGATGTAATTCGTTAGCATATTTTATTTGTGATTCTGTTGGGATTAATAAATCAGTCTTGGATGCATTCTCGAGGTGTTTTTCAATATCTGCTTGTTCAATAATCTTTTTATTAGCAACATCTTTTGCCATCCTTGGTAGACCCGCTTCCTATGAAAATTTTACCCTTCATTGCTAATTTAACTAGAGCTCTTTGAATCTTCTCTTGAGTTGATGGATTTTGTATATTATTTAAATCATATATTAAATTAACATCAGCAACATGTCTATCTCTAAGATTTTTTGAATTGTAAGCAATGTCATGTTTTAAAGCAGCTTGGTCAATTCTATTTATTATTTCATCTTCAAAATTATTTGATGGAATATTATTATTATTTAATTGAGTTAAATTCTCTCTCTCTCTGAAGCATCTTTAAATGGGGAGAATTTCTCCCTATTTAAAGCTAGTTTAGATCGAGAGGTGATTTTTAGTTTTAAGATGACTCGCTTTATGGTGTGTTGTAACATCACAACAACAAGTTTCACATCTCCAATAACGTTTAGTAGTCATTTTAGAAAATTAAATTTTTAACATTTTTCCAAAATTAAAACTTGTTTTGTTAATAAAACTCCCTCTAACATTCTCAATTATTGAAATCTTTCCACCATATAACTTCATTTCTATTTTCTTTTCTTCAAGAATTAATGTATATAATTTTACTTTAAAATTAGAATCCTTTGTTATATGAAGAGTAACATCAACATTATTTATATCTAATCTATCATCTTGATCTGAAACATTTATACAAAATATAGAATACAAATTTTTGAAATCTTCTAAACTTAATTGTGGTTTTATTTTGAAGTCTTGGCATGTTTGAATATAAGTTTCATATGAGAATATATTTTCATTGCTTTCTATAATTAACTCCATTCTATTTACTGGATAATAACTTATTCAATTGAATTTGAATTGATTTTAAATTATCATTTCGAATCTTTTGAATAAACAAGTTTTTATTTTTTTGAAAGGTTGGACCTAATTCTTTGAATCCAATTGCTAAATTTGCTATCTTTATATAGGGTTGTCAAGTGTTAATCATAAAAAAAGAGAACATTATAAAAATTATTTTATTCATATTAATTTTTTTTTAAATTGTAATATATACTAAAACAAATTGCACTTCCAATTCATTTTCAAATAAAAAAATAAGTCAATATAATTTAATCATCTTCATGTCATTTGTGGTTATTATGTTTTGTAAGTTGGTCAAGATATTTAATATTGTTGTTGCTGTGTTGTAGTGTTTCATGGTGCTGATTTGGCAAGTGGGGTTTTTAATTGTCGCAAGGTCGCAATTTCATAATTAACCCCACTTCAGATCATATAGTCATTAATGATTACCCAAAAGTACTAATTTAATTTGTTTTCAGATATATTTAACTTATATTACCTTTAAAAATATAACTTGTATTTTTCGTAACCGACCCCTTCAAATCATGTAGCCATTAACTATTCCTTAGGTATACTGAATTATATCATCTTCGTATAGAGTTAAATTATATTTGAAACCAAAAAATAATTCCATAATTTTTCGTAAATGATCTTCCCCCTCAAGACCACCATGTTGTATAATGGCCACAACCCCTTTAAAGTAAGAGTGAAGAGAAAATAATTTATTAAAGCTATAGTTGGGTTGTCAAGTCTTAATCACAAAAAGAGAACATTATAAAAATTATTTTATTCATATTAATTTTTTTTTAAATTGTAATATATACTAAAACAAATTGCACTTCCAATTCATTTTCAAATAAAAAAATAAGTCAATATAATTTAATCATCTTCAATCGTAAGTCATGAAGGGAGCTTAAGGAAAGAAAGTCTTAGCATAACATCAACCACCCTAAACACCCAACACAAGCAATACTGTTTTAACAGTTAAATTAGTTTCGCGTAACGTTTCGATTGCTGCTAAAATTTATTTTAAATTCTTAGCGAATGGCTAAACACTTTCAACTCTAGCTGACCATCTTGTCGTTGATAAACTATTACCGACTAACTTTTTTAGAGTTTCCCAGCGTGAAGGACTACCACTAAATAATTTGTGTATTACACCAAAAATGGTAATAGGTGCATTGCAGCAAGCTGCAGCATGAACTACGACCAAATTTAGAGTGTGCGAACAACATGGTGAGAAAATCACCAATTTATTTTCTTATACGATTATTGACTGAATACTTTTATAGTGTCCATGAATATGACTACCGTTGTTGTAATCTTCTCCACGACAATCATCCAAAGACTGATTTTGTTCTTTCAAGGTTTCCTTTATAACTTTTGATAAAGCTTCCTGATTTTTCTTTAAAATATACGTATCGTAAAACCTTTCTTGAATTTCGTAAGAATCAGAATTTTCTTTGACATAACGATAAGCAAAATATGTTTGCTTCATATGAGCTTCATCGGGTGTTACATCAACTATTAAAGAAAAATATTTCGATGTTCTTATATCATTCAAAATATGATTTCATACAGCTTCATCACTGAAAGATAAAATCTCATTCTGAATGTCAGTCGACAAATAGTGTACTTGTATGTGGTGTTTTATATCTTGAAAAGTTTTTACCTTTTCTAAATGATTCGCTAAATAGTCATCATATTTAGGTATCTCCAATAGCCCCAAAAATTGCCATTGTGGGGATCACAGATAAGATGACTTTGTCCTCATAGCGTTAAACTTCTTTCAGCGAAAAATAAAATCACGTTTAAGAAACGGTTAATAGCTTTTTTCAAGTATCAATCTCATTTTAAATTTTGTTTTGAAAAGTTGTGCTTATTTTGTAGTTGATTGTAGTTATCTAGATCGCTCCTTTCATGTATTGAAATTACTCCATGCTAGTCAGTATTTAATAATAAATTCATGTTTTAGAATGGATAATGGAAATTTTACATCAAATTTGTCAGCAGGGTTTCTAAGAAAAGGAATTGACTGTTTTATGACATCGACTAGAGAAATTTCAGATAGAACTTGAGAAACAGCTTCCCAATATCAAACGTTAATTCAGTGGAATCTTCATGCTCATTGTTTGAAATTCTTAGTTGCGATTCCAAATTCAAGTTATTTTCTCTTTCTGGTTCTGGCGCTAGTGGTTTGATTTTTATTGGATGTAGAGTCTGTGAAGTTGTGCGCTTTTTTCATTTTCTTTGAATTGAATTCGTCTCCTGAGTTAGTTGTTTCTTCAGCTATCATTTTCACAATTTACCGTTGATTTTGAAAACCCAAATTTTTTGAAAGCTTAACGTTCCTTTTCTTGCTTTTTCTTTTGTTCCTTCCTTTTTTGAGCTCCTGATTTATGTTTATAACTCATGATTGCAACTTTTAAAAATAACTATAATTTTGTAAACATACAATTACAAATAATAACTTATAAGTACCTTGTTATGAATTATAAATAAAAAAAATATAAAATTTACTGATTTAATGTATGTAAACTTTTTATCAAACTTTCTAAGAAATTATATATATACTTTTTCATAAATGAAGAAGGAAATCAGATCTTCAAGGGGCTAGGAATTTAGGCTTTTGACCACCCTGAGTTTTAAATTTTCATCGAGTTCCGAGTCTCTGTTAAGAGTTCTTTTAATTATTAATTATATATATTTTACATATAAATAGGAAAAAGTATTTTAATAATATTGAAAAAGTCAGTATTTTATTATCTGAGTAAAAAAAGTAAGAAGAATTTAAGATTCGCTTAAAACTATTTTATTTTTTTGGTTGAGTCCAAGTCCCAAGGATTTACCTCGCCTGCATCACCATTTTGACGAGCCTGTTCACACGTATGTGATGTTAATCCGGGTCCCCGTTTGCTTAATAAATTTTTTATTTCAGTAATCGAAAAATCTCTGGTTCGTGAAAGTTTCGGTGCTGTAGTTGGAGTAACACTTTCTCTACCATTTTTAATTTTGTTTTTTTTCCACAATTAATCGCTTGATAGATTCGGGCCATTTTAAATTCCTTCCTATAACTGTAAGTTTACAACCACTTTCTGTCATTTCAATAATGTTAAGTCTCGTTTCTAAAGTTACTACGAATTTTCTTAACTGATTTTTTTCATTGTCTGTTAGACATTTTAAAAATTACAGAGATATAAAATATGTAGTCAATTTAATTAGCGTTGAAGCCTCAGCATTTAGCTCCAAACAAGTTGGGTGACTAAGTGCTAACTGTGTATTCAGTCACTGAATGACATCTTCTGACAGTGTCTTGCTGACTAAGATAAATTATGCTAGTATTCAGGAATCAATATTATAGGATTATCCAGAAAAAGATGAAATGGCATGTATCAAAACCATAGCCGTGTCTAGACAAAAAGCATCACAATATAACGAATCTACAACGAATGATGGTTACCTGTATTTCGCCGCCTGACTTAAAATAACAAAAGACCTTTTTTAACTTTTCAATTTTTGACTCCAGTCACCAACTATTCAATTTTTATGAAAATTGAAATCTTCATTATCCAGTCATTTGATAATTTTTGGTCAACTTCCATGACTGAATTGCCTACTATAGTTCCCGAATTTGACGCTTTCCCAAAGGTTTCTCTGCAAGAGGAAGTTTTTGAAATTATCTCTGTGCTACTGTGAAGTAAAGCAGAAATTATTAAAGTATACAATGGCAAAGTATACACTAATACCACTATTGATGTTAATCATTGTCTTTGCAAATATTTGAAAACAATAAAGCCAACCAGAATCGAGCCAGAAAGAGCATTTTCTTCGGCAGTGTTATTTTATTTATAAAAATAACATAGTTCTTTGGTTGACAAAATTCTGGGCGAGTTCTGTTTTCTCAGTAACAAAAAACGTTAATCAATGTTTAATTATTATTTGTTAATTTTCAAGCTGTATTAATTTCATTTTATCGGTAAATTTTTATAATCAATGAATTACTAATATACCCATGTTAATAATAAATTAAATAATAAAGAAATCTTTATATTTATTTAAACGAAGAAAATCAATCCCGGGATTAAAAATTATGATCGAGATTAAAAGCCTTTTTCCAGGTGAATTGCATGTGCAAAACAGTTTCTGCTCACACGGAAGTAATTTTCCAATATTTTGCATAACAGATGCGCTATCCGCTGTAATAAGCTTCTTTCAAGAAGTTTGATATAGTTTTCTGTCGGTAACAATTCCGGTACACTAGCCAAACACAATTGATCATTTGTATAACTTCATTCAAATAGTTTTTAAATCCGACCGAATTGTTTTTGTTAATAATGCTTGCATATGGAAAACCTTTTGACACATTTAGCTACTAACACTAAATTTAATGCGACTTCCTTCAACTTTCCTACCATTACTTGTACTCTAGCTGTACTAATATCAGTACACCTTGTTCATTCAAGTTCGTGTTTTGTAATATAGCTGTTAATACAATTGAATATATTTTCTCTCGTTTTTTCTTGAAGATATTCACACAGAAAGTAAATCTTCTTCAATATTTTTTAGTCGGGTTAATGATTTTATTAAGCGAGATATTGTATCTACAAAATTTGGTGAAATGTTAATAATAGATGAAACTGATAAATTATTATCAGCAGATTTTGAAAAAGTAATTGATTATATTATCAGTAAACTACTTGCTTAACAGGGGCGTCACTGGAGGGTGCGGGCCGCACCGGGTGACACCAATTTGTCACCAAAATGAAAAAAAACATTTATTTTTGTGAAATTTAAAAATTTTATCAATATCTCTAACATAGTTACGGTATACATAATATTTAAAGGAAATTAGGACAGGACTAAATTTTAAAGATGAAAAGTGTGTATTACTACTAGCAGTGCTTAGCGTCAAATAATACTGTATTCTTCAACATTTCCACAATCTGGTCAACAATTTTTAAAAAAGTATATGCGAGATTCTTATGAAATTAATTTTATGGATGAGTTAACACTATATTATGCATGTGTTCAAGAGCGTCAAAAAGGTCATTTTTTAAATACATTTTTTTCTCATTTGCAAATTAATCAGTGTATTATTTTCTGCAATTCTACTCAACGAGTTGAATTATTAGCAAAAATACACATCTAAGTTGCTCATGTTTTTTTATTCAAACTAAATCAAAGTTTATAGAAGTATTTCATGTATTTAGGAGTGGGAATTGTAGATATTTGGTTCGTACGAACTCGTTTACAAATTATTTGATGAGTCAATCGCGTCAATTTGGAGTTTCTATTAATCTAATCGCATATGATGATATGTTTGCATTAAAGAGATGGAAATTTCGTTAATCATGATAGAAAATGCCCAATCTACTCTAGTGGGGTTGACAATGAAAGTCGATGGTTCAGAAAATGTGTATTTCATATTTATTATAAAATTATAAAATTAAATTACAGTAACTAAAAGAACACAGATTTTTATATGGGTTTTATCTGGTAAAACAATAGCGCTTGAAATAGAAAAGAGTGAGGTAGTAAAGAGGAATAAAAGAAAGGCTCCAAGAAAAAGAAGGAATACCTATCAGTAAACAACGACTGATATTCACTGTGTAGCAGCTGCTAGACAATAGAACCTTGGGTGATTACTGAATCCAGAAAGATTTCACCTTGCATTAATGTTGGGGAGCGTTTTCGAAATATTCTGAATGAGATTGAATGACGCAGACCAATTCAATATAGGTGTTTATCGGAAATAGAATTGTTCGCACTACTAATGAATAATAAAATATTAAGATTGGAGAATTTGGAGCGAGATTGAACTTTAAAATAGCGTGCTCTACTAGAATTTGTTAAAGATATTACAGCAGGAAATGGTAACTCAGTTGTTAACAGCAATCAAACGAAAGGAAATTGAAGTAGGAGTCTAAATGAATGGATTCAAGGAAATGAACATACATTAAGACGTGCGAGGGAAATCGGGAATCAGTTTGAATTGAATCCAAGGAGGTCAAGCTATCACCAATAGATAATTCAAGAAAACTCATTCTTTTTATGGTAATAACAAAATATTTAGTTCTGGAAAATTAGGTTTGACAGCGGAATCTCAATGAACTAATAATAAAAAAGAAACAGAAAAAGATTACCAATCTTTAAACAGTAATGAAAACATTTCAATCAATGTGCAAATTTCAAGAAATTATCAATTACAGAAAGGTTTGTCTTTGTAAAGAAAAAATGTCACTGTCTGAACTTTTTTAAATGAGATCATCTATCTAAGAATTGTCCTAATAATAGATTTTTAAGGAGGAAGGATGGGAAAGAAAACATAACTTGGATGATAATAAAGAGAATATCATTAGTAATAATATTCAATAGACTGATAAAGATTCAACGGCAATATCAGTGATGATGATACAAGAATTAGAGCCAAATATCGGAAAGTTTCTTTGATTTAAGGACAATTCCAGTGTTGTAATTCCTGATGTAATGGTTTCTCCTTGAGATTCTTAGAATAGGGCCTGTGACGCTCAAGTTGTGAAATGCGGTCAGTCAGGTCACGTATAGCGCAAAGAAGGGCGTTTCTGTACCTGAAGGAATTTGTGGGCTAGCTATGGGAAGGCTATTAACAGATTGGCCTGAAGTGCTACCTAATGTGACAATTTCGTGAATTTTGGCGAGCTCGATAATGTATTCCGGAGAAGACAAAGCCAGAATTTGTTGTGTTTGTGTTGGTAAAACACTATGGAAAGTCTGATGCAAAATGTTTTGGTCAGGTGAAGTGCCACCTTGGATTTGTTCAAGGTCCGTGATGGCTTTCTATAAATACTCTGACTGTTTGCACGTCCATAAAGACCATGCTTTTAAATATTTGGAGAAAATCTCTTGTCTTGGGACTTTAAATAGGTTCAGCAAGCCGGTACTGAGTTCCTCGAAAGTTTTCGTAGTCGTACGGCGAATCACTTAAGAAAGACGACCTAAATGTTCCTGAAGAACGAGATAAAATTCGGTAGAATTTATCTCTCGACGAAGTGACACAATTACTTTCAAGAAGGGCTTCGAGTGTAAGCAACCTAGTCGAGGGAGATTGATTTTCATCCAGAAAGAATGGGTTGTTAACGTTGAACTCTAGTCAGAGGCGGCACCGCGGGTAACTCTTCGCTTTTTTGCGAGTATTTTGGGCTTTTTATAATCGATTTATGGATCACTGTCTACGCTAGATGGTGATCCGCCATATATAGGGGAATAAGATATAATAGTGGACGGCGTCAAAAAAGTGACTCGTCATTTAGAATCGCGCCATTAAATTACAGTAACAATGGACCGCCGTATGAAAAATGTCGCTGTAGTGTGCCGATGAGTTTATACACTTTTATCGTAACGTCCACGTTGAAAGAAGCGAGTTTAGATCCGAAAGATTGCAGTAAGATGGTGATGACGTGTGGATGGTGTATAGGGCCCAAGAAATTATATTTTATTGAAAATAAATAAAAATATAAGGTGGGTAATAATAATGGTATTAGTAATAGTGATAAAAAGTTTTAATTTTATTTCAGTGGTTTAAGGGTTAACGTTTATTCAAAATTTAATTTACAAAAACTCAATATATAAACAAAAGTTTTTAATCCCACAATTTAATAATTTTTCTTAATAAATGTATATGTATATATGTATTTTTATTATTTAATATAGTCAAAAACCAAATTTTAACTATCAATTTCAAGCATTAAAAGCGATTTAGAAATATACCTCATCATATTCCTCCAATATTCCTGAAAATCGTGCAACGAAAAAAAATCAGTTGCTTCTACATATCGTATCAGTTCTTCATTTTCAGGTCGCATTGTCATCACAATACTTCTCCATTTGCAAAACGAATTTTCTATCGGGTTTAGAAATGGCGAATAGGGTGGTAGAAAAGTAATTTAAAATTCATATTATCAATCAAATGCGAAACTTCTCTGCAATGATGAAACTTTATCGGATTTAATATTTTTTGAATGAATCAATTCAATAAACCTCGAATAAAACTCGCGAAATTTTACCATGTTGTATGGTGTTTTCGTAACAACCTTGAAATACTCCCCAAAAAAGACATCGCTGCACAAATAGATAAATTTTTATTCCTTGTTGACGGAACTCGCATTATTGCTTCTTCTCCAATCAAAGCTCTTCTACACACCCTCGTTGAAAGTGAAGATCCGATTTCATCAATGAAAAAAACGACTCATTAGAAAATTCATTTTGTAAGTTAATCAAATCCAGAGCGTATTTGTGTCGATACAAGCCTCGGAATTTCTGGGCACGGGAGAAAAAACTATACGCTTAAACTAAAACTCAACCCTGCGCATGCTCGGTGTACAGTAGAAATACTTAATTCTACACCACTGCGTTCAAGAATAATATTTTTTAATTCTTTCAACGTTCTCGAGCAATCCTCAGCTAGTAATCGTTTAATAATATCCTTAATGTCTTTGAGTTTAATTTTTCTTGCATCACCTCTGGGAGAAAAACAAATTATATCGGTATCGTGTTCTTTGTATATTTCCAAAGAGACTTTGAATTTCTTTGACACTTTAACCACTGGATTATAAGTTGCCGTTTTTCTTCGGTTATTTTCTTTCTGGTCATTGGGATAAAAATTATGAATAATTAATACCTCAATGACTACATTGAATAATAAAATGATTATATTGAATAATAAAAATACATTTATTTTTTTTTATGACTATATTGAGTGAAAAACCTTAAATATGTTTGATAGTATAAATTCCATTTGTTTAATGGCGGAAGCATAAAATTGAAAAGCGAATTGACGGTGATTTGAGAAAACACTGGAATGCAACCCAAAAAGTGGATGTCAAATTCTGATGAAATACTGGAAACTATTCCAGTAAATAACGCAGAAAAATCATTGAAAATAAAAGATTCTTGAACGGTTGGGATAAAATCTTTAGGAATAATGTGGTACTCTAAAAATGGATGAATTCAATTTTGAAGTACAACTGAAAATTAGTTAACAAAAAGAAATTTATTAAGCTTATTATCGAATGTTATGTGCATTTGTAATGAAGAGAACCGACTTTATTCGAATATCTGCTATCTGATTTTGGAATTCTTCCAAACTCCTTCATAAGTCGTAGTTATTGTGATCTCCATCACGCCTTTTTAGTCTTCAGTTTTGAATCTCCAAAACCCTTCATATTGTATTTCTGGTATTCCGAGTTCGAATCCTAACACGAATGGACAATTTGAAAAAAGTTTTCGCTGCTCTTTTCTGGGTATATCTCGTTTTCTCGTTGATCTTTCTTTCCTTGGCAGAAATCACATGTTAGTTGGTCTGATATTTCCAGTGTTTCCGAAAAATGGAATCCATTAGCTCTTAATGCTAATTTTTAAATAAATTTATGTTGGAATATGTGCGAATAAGGAAGATTATAAAATTAGAATATTATATAATAGGCTACAACAAAAACAGGATCAATATCAATATACACATAGAAAAGGATGACATAACATATTCAAGATCCTGATAATTTGAATTTTATGGAATTAACAATTTTTTATTTGATTTTATTAATTAATTTGATGTTTATTTTATGGTGTTGTTTCATTTTTAATAGGAAAGATGAATAATAAAAGGGAACCGAACCCCATGCATATTATCATTAAGTTAATTATAATTTCAACGCCCTCTAGGGGCTTAAAGTAAATATTTATATTTTTATACGCTTAGCCTCATTTAAAATCATTTTATAAAGAAAATCAAATCAATTCTCCACAACTGGAAGTACCTAATGTCAACAATTTTAATAAAAATTGGAAGCACTTAGTTAAGATTGGAATAATTATAGAATGTTGTAGTTTCATTATTAAACTTTAAAATAATTGGATTTTATATAAAATAAAGTATTTGTTTAAAGAGCAAAAAATAATAATTATGATAAAATTAATAATATAATAATAATGGTGGTGATAATAATAACAATAATGATTAATAATAAATAAAATACAATATACTTCTATTAAATATAAAAATTTACCGATTTACTCGCTCAATATCCAAGTTAATTTTATACAATACAATTTCTGAATTTTTGATGCGTGTATGTACTCGCGTCCTATATTTATTTACTGCAGAAAAAGAACATGATGTGGAACTTCCTTTTGTCTGTTCATGGTTTTGAATTCTTAATATTAACTTTAGAAGATTTACTTTCGGTGTGATTTTTGAGCGAATTGACTGATTTTAGCGCCCCTATTTATACTTGTTTTTTAATGAGGGTATTATATAATTAATTTTATCACATGCTAATTATTATTTTTCATTGCTATGTACTCCACTCCTGCTCTTTATTATTTTATCTTATTTTTTATATATGTATTATTATTATTATTATATTATATGTCAGTTATTCCTATCCAGGTTTTATTATTATACAATGTCACAATATGTCATATGTCAGTTATTCTTTGCCATATGTTACGTATTATTAATATTATTATACAATTGTCACGATATATTGCATGTCAGCTGTTCTTATCCAGATGTTATTATTATATTATTTTTTCTTAACCAATTATTATTTTTATTACTTTTATTACCTTTATATATTATTTATATCCTCACTATTATTATTATTCCCATCACTTTTATATATTTATTTTTTATGTATTCCTAAGATACAAGTGAACACAAAATAAAAGTGTTATTTACATAAAATAAATTTGGCACTATAAATTATAGACTAAAATTTTATATACATAAATAATAAAGCCATTAAAATAATTATTATTGAGAGTAAACACCACTCACAAATAAGATAAGTATTGTCTAGAAATTGGCATCAAAATTATTTTTTAAAGTTGAAGTCGAAAAGTTTTTCACAGCACATGTTGGATTGCTAATGTTGAATTGATTTTGATCTTTCTGGGGGTTATTGTCGCTCTTCGGCATATATATTCACGCAGTAACTTCTTGGCCGTGTCCTATAATATTTTTTAGGACAGACGTGGTTAGGCTCAACTGTGGTTTAACACTATTCGTGTTTTTCGAATATTCTAATAAGAATTTTTTAACTATTCGAATAATTCAACAATATGCTAACATAAAATTGAAAGAAAAAGCAGTTATTTATTGAAATCGTTTATTTATCATTCGATAATTGAGACTGAAACAAACTCTTTAAAAATACAATAGCGTTTACGGATTCATCTTTCAATTTTGTTCTCAATTTTGACACCACAATTTCGGATGTTGAAAATACTCGTTCGCTTTCCGTTGATGTTGGTTTCACTGTTAGAAAACCATTTTATAATAAATTCATAATTTTTGATCTAATTCCTGTGGCTTCATAAAGTTGAAATTCTTTGCTAAAAGAATTGAAATCATCATCATTAATTGCTGTTAAGCTAATAAATTATCGTGAACACGTGTAAAATTATGTTATTTGTAAGTGTTTAGGTGTGCTTGTGATGATTGAGTGTCTAGAAGATTTTGTTGAGTCCAGCAGTCACCTTTAAAAATGTTTAGGGACAACTGGAGTATTTGTATGTGAAATAGATAAAAAAAGTATCAATATTATAAGTACAACAATTTTATTATTTCAATAAAAACGTAAATTTACTATATTGAACTTTGAATATAATGAATGGGATTAAGTTTTTAGGAATTGTCCAAAAATGATTTTGAAGATAGATTGTGACAATCGGATAGAGTCTATGAACTAAATTCGTAACGAATTAGGATAAGAAAATATTAAGATCTTTAATTTAAGAAGTTTTGTATGTTTTTCTTGGTCTGCTAGTCTTCTTTCTTTAATAGCGAATTTACTGATTGTGACGATCTGGTAGAGTCTTCGGGTTAAATTTGTAAGCAATTAGAATAGGAAAATATTAAGATCTTTGGTTTATATTTTTCTAGTTCTTCTTTCTTCTTTTGGAAATAATCGTTTTATTAGCTCTTTAGCATATGCTAATGTGATTTTTCTTGGCGAATACGGAAACCATGTGTTTTCTTTTGATGGAGAAAAATTGTGCGGAAACATCAAAAGTGACACCATCGGTTTATGCCTTCTCTGGCTTATACGTTTGAGTTAAACCTCTTTGAAATTTAAACTTAGTGCAGAGTTTCTTTCTGTCAATTTATTCATTCAAAATTTACTATCGTTTCGTAAGATAATAATGTAGCATCTTTTATGCTTAGTGCTTCAACAGCAGCTTTTAATGGAGACAGAACATCCAACATATCCTTAAGAATAACCAAATTATTTTCTTGAACTTTTTCAATAGCATTCAATTCAGTCAGACTGATTTTATACAGCTATACAGCATGATAAATGTCTCAATCATAGCTTCAAGAGAATTCCATCTGGTTTTAATATCTCTTATCAAACCAATTTCCTTTTTAAATTCATGTTTTACATATCGCTGCAAAATACTATTTTTAGTGGGTGATCGTCTAAAGAAATCTACAACATTTCGAACTTCTTTTATTGCCTTGTTGTAATTTGGCTGAATAATTCGATGGTTTTGTTCATAATTTTCAAAAACCAGTTCATGATTTTTAAAATCGTTGGAATGTTCATCTGATTCTAATTCTGAAAGTTCTGAATTAATTTCGTCATCACATATTTCTTCATGAAAATCCAGTTTTCGCTATTATTGGAAAAAATATCTTTTACAGCCATATGACTGGCATGAATCATGCATTGCACGTGGTAAGCAGGACTTTCACGCCCAAACTTTCACTTTAAGTCGTCGATGCAACAATATGTTTTTCGAAAATGACTCCAAATTCTTTCAAATTTTGGTTGACGATTTTTCCAGTTTTTATGGCATCACAACTTCCAATTATTCGAACTAGTCCCAATTTGATAAAAACTGATTCGTTACAATGAAAATTAATATTGAAATATCGATTGTTGGCAAGACTTGTCCACTCATCGGGAGAAAGATTGAATCTTTCACCATTGTTTAATTTTTTACTTATATTTTCAATTATTGTGGCCTTTTGCTCTATTAAAATAAGAAATTACTAAATCCATTACTTTTGATGGATTTTTTGAAAGATTATAGCCTTATACGAAATAGATTGCCTTATGAATGAACTTTTTGTTATTGCGTTTACTCTGAAACCATCTTCAGAGACTAATCTTGCCACAATTTCATTTAGCTATTGTCTCTTCATAAAATTAAGAATATTTGCATTATTGTTGGTGTACATTTTTTTTAACTGGAGCTGCAGTGTTTTGAGCGTGTACTGGTAAGATCCAGCTTATGTTTTAATTTTAAATGGTTCAACATGAGATCCTTTACATGTTACCTTGTGTGGGCATTTTGTACAGAAAGCTTCATCTCCATTTCTTTTTAAAAAATCCCAAACCTCCGCAGAATTTTGTTTAGATATTTTTTATAAGGACTAAAAATGTGAAATTCAAAATCTTTCTAAATAATTGTATTAATGAATTTTACTGTTTGGTATATTTATGTTAATAACTTATTTCGTTAAAATAATTAATTAATAAAATTTAAATCAATCTATGCATTCGTATATTATCATATTTTATGTTAAACTGTCACTTTTTTAGTCATGCGTATTGCGTATGAAATATATTTTAATTTTGAATTTATATTTAAATGGTTGGCTTACCTGGTTCAATTTTAGTAATAAAACTNCATTTTTTTAAACTAAATCACGATTTATAATTATTAACCCGTATTCGCCGAATAAAAGGTATTCGAATATCGAATACTAAATATTTGCTGAATTATTTGAATATATTCGTATGTTAAATTCTAGGCTCAACCCTCATCCAACATACTGATTTAAACAAAAAAAATTATGATAAAATTATTATAGACCTCTACATTTCTAGCCTCAGTATGCTAGAAACCACGATGACTCTAAAATAGCAATTTTACTTTTACAAACAGGAAAGCATTTCTAAATAAACAAACGCTATTCACAAATAACAATCACCTAAAATCAAATAGCAACAAAATTTAGTATATAAGCTATAAAACCGGATAAAATAGTCTGTGAGCTTCAGAGATTTTCAACTATAATTATCTTCCTACATTTACTGGTTTTTGATTATAAATAAAGAACAATTGTCGGTATATAAATATTTATTATATGTAAAATCAGTCAAATCGCCCAAAATATTCTTAGCTCAAGAAGAATTTTATATTTGATATCGACCATTGAAACATTAAATTAGAGCATACAGTATATCGAGCTCAGAAAAAAGCATTACAATACATATATACACATTACAACAGATAAAACTAAAGTAGGTTGAGTATTTTTATCGGGTAATTATTTTGAGTTGTTTAGTTATATAAGATACTAAGTTGAGATTCTTGGAACCTCAACATTTATATCAATTCTGTCTAATTTCTAAAAATGAATATGGAAGTGGATAGTGTTGTTAATAGTAGTCAATCATTACAATACTAAGTATTTCTGATCATCATATGTGAAATAAATCTGAGAAATCAAGTCTTCCAACATGTGGTGCTTTGGTGGGAGTATATAAGTCATCAAATATTGAAATATACAAAGCCATTGTCATTTCTTATTGAAAACTAAATTGATGAAGATTGGATTAACTTAAATTCTGCTTTAAACTTTTACTATAAACCCATCACACACACACACACACATTTAAGAACCATGTTTGTAAGGTTCTATAATGGTATAGGTCATTCGGGGTTTCAGTTTTATATTAGTTTGTATTCGACTGTTCGAGAGATCTCAGAGTGTAGATCTTCAAGATTTTACTGCTTTTTGTATTGTGAGAGTATTTCTTCATGATATTCACCGGGATATTATATTCTTCTTCCATTTGATCATTATTATCACCGATAAAATGTTTTAAATTAATCAGTTGAAAATGCTTAACAATTTCATTAAAGTTAAATTTATGTTTAAAAATTTTATAAATTACGTTACCCCTATTATTCCGAGAAACCAATTTAATTTTGTTGACACTAAACATTCGCCATATTTATTAATCAAAAATCCTATTTATAAAATCGCGAACTAAATTATGATATGAAATTATGTCATCACAAATTGTCAAAATTTAATTGCAGAGATACCCATTTTTCATAATAACGAATCACAATAAATTACTGATCAAAAACAACACATACTATCGATAAATTATCGCAAAACGCTGTCAGATAAAGTAAATTAACCTCGCATGTTAATCAACCAAAAAATAAAATAATTGTTTGTCAATCTAACATCAATAAAATAAACTGCAATTCAACGAATATCGACTATTTTCTTACGTTTGACTCATCAAAAATGCAAAACTACACTCGCTAAAATATGTCGATGAAAATAAATTTGGTGATTTAGACTGTCAGTAGATTTTCTTCCAAATGAATTGTGCAAAATCTGACAGTATGTTGGGTTATCTATTTGCTCTATTTTGGTTATCTGTCAGATATCGATTATTGAAACTGCTTATTTATCAATTGTTCGATTTAGTTGTTGAAACTATTTATTCATAAATTGCAGCATTTTTCACCACATTTGGAGAATTTTTCAATCTAAGTGGGCCATCAATAAAAATCTTTCTCAAAATGCATTAATTATTTCAAGTTTTTTCTACTAAAGTGGGCAAGTTTTCCATTAAAATGGGCCATCAGTAAAATTTTTAAAAATGAAATATTAATTTAAATTTAAATTCTATTAGAACAAAATATCAGTTTATTATTTATTATCCATCTAAAATAATAGAAGATGCTAAACATATGGTTATAAATCCCATCATATTTCGGAAAAATCCGGAGCAATCATCAGAAGAGATTAATTGATTACCATTATCGATATTCCTTAGTAACTCTGCTCATTTTGTGGTGCACTATGCCTAATACATTGCTTCCATTTTGAGAAAAGATTTTCTATTGGATTTAAGAAAGGAGAATAAGGTGGAAGAAACAGATACATAAATCCATATCTCAAAATTGTAGATTTTACAGATTTTGATTTATGAAATGCTACATTATTCATTATTAGTTCTGCATTAGCAAAGGAAATTGTATTATAAGCTACTGTCTGAATAGCATATTTATGCAATCCAGATTTAGACATCATGGCACACATGCATAAATTTCTTGATCTGATTGAGGGGGCAACGTTATTTGCTCTCGTTCCTCGTTCTGAACGACCACTTGTTGCTCTCATGCTCACATTGAACCCAACCTCATCAATGAAAAAAATGTTTGATTCATCGACAATATTTTCTGAATAAATTCTCATAAAATGCTCTGAGTAGGCTAATCTCGTTTCAATTGTCGTTTCAATCGTTCTTCTCTCTGGTATCAGTGAAACTCTTGAAGGAAAAGTTGAATGAGTCAATTGCGGAGTGTATAGTTGTTATGAATTCTGATTTTCCATATTGGTTAAGAAGTCATTGGAATATCTCTTTTAAAGTAATGCTGAAATCTTCTTGAATAAATGATTTGATGATGGCTATGTGACTTTATCCAGAGATTTTCTTCTTACGCCGCCTTTCTGAGATTTTAATATTCGGCCGGTAGTATTATAAATTCTAATCACATGATCAACAGTGCCCCGTGGTATCATTACAGCAGCTATCTGTGGTATAGTATTGCCACTAAGATAGGAGGACACCATTCGTTGTCTATCTTTATTAGTCAAGCCTGTATTGGGCATTATAAGGACAAAATTTTATTTTATTTAAATAATTTTAAATAAATAATTTAATCATTCAACCTTATTAATATCTATTTATGTAAAGATTAATAGGCATATGACGCAAAAACTAAATTTTATTTAATTTTATTGATGACCCACTTTGATTGAAAAATTGCCCAAATGTGGTGAATAATGCTGTATTGTTCTAGTTCTTGTTAAATTCGATTTTATCTACTATGGCTCTTATTCAGAACTAGTGATAAATACTGATGTGCGGAACTTCAGTAACTTTTTCACGATAAGAGAATGTGTCTTTTTTCTGGTATTTGAAACTTGAAATGGATAGTAATAAGTCGAACTTCTGTCATGTTTCCTCGATCTACTGCATTTAGATTACTTCATGTTAAAATATTATATCCAAGATTGGAAATACCACGAGTAAACCTAAACTGTTTAAATTGTATTATTTTCGTAAGATTATAATTTGTTCAAATCGCTCTGCCCTCTGGACATTGACGAGGATAACCCTTAGTGTTTACGTAGATTGATTTTATTCTCTTGTGTGTAATGTCTATTGAGATGCATAAATTCCTTTAAAAGAATATATATAAATCAAAATTATACCTTAAAACGTTTAAAAAATTACAGATTTATAAAAAAATCACTAACAAAATATGAAATTCACTCACAATGATTCACGCTAAAAATTATCGTGCATGAAAATTTCAATTAAAATGTTGGCATGCGCATAAAAATGAAAATGTGAGAAAATGTAGCGTCGGTATCTATTGCCTTAATTTTTAAAGGTAATTTTCTATTATCTTTTTATTCATTTAATTTTTAAAATTTATTAAATTTTGCTATTTTGCGACTCCATGTTGGATTTCGCAGTTTTTATTCGACTTTGTCTCCTTTTTCATAATTTAACTAATTATAAATGTATTTTTTTCATTTCTTATTCTATTTTTAATTTATTTTGCTAAAATATTATAGGTCTTTTATTTCGTATTATCGCCTATTTGAATTTATTTTATCCTTGTTATTTCTTTTTAATTGTTTCTATATATTTTTTTGCTGAACTTTGTGCACAGTTTCCATTACACATGTTATTATTTTAATAATATTTTTACGTTTATAATTTTTTGTTGCCTGGTTTTTCAATATTTAACTGTTTATTTGGTGTTTTCGTCGTGTTTTGAGTTTAACTTGACTTAATTCTATGTTTTTCATGTTGTGATACCAAGATATTTCTTCAAAATCATAACAAATATAGTTTTGTCGAATTTCATTTTTGGCCCAACAATACTACATGTGTTTATCATTAACACTATTTTTCAGATTTTTAGATTACGCTTGCTTGCAGGTGTGTACAGAGCTACACACGGTCATACAGGGTGTTATGTATGATCTTACTTATAAAATGTTCTTATTAACTTATAAACTAATTGCTTTGTTAATTTGTTATTCTTAGAAATTTGTTGAGCCCAACCGAGTTGCCTGTAAAAACACTGTCTTGGGACAGTTGGGGTGCTTGTATGTTTTTTATATGAAAATAAATAACAACAAGAACAAATTGCTTAATTAACATAAACTAAAAAATTACTCACAATATTCCAATAGTACAAAGCACGATAGTTAATATGCGCACGAATAATAATTATTGTCCAGATTCTCTTGTAGTTTCCAATAGTACAAAACACGATAGTTAATATGCGCACGAATAATAATTATTGTCCAGATTCTCTTGTAGTTTCAGATTATTCAATGTTTCTTTACTTTAATTTTTTTATTGACTTTTTTATTATTTTGTCAATTTTTCTATAGCGATAATTTACTATAGTAAATTATCGCTATATAGTTTTTTTAATTTTTTAAAAATTTTTCTACACGCAATACGCGACTATTAAAACTACAATTCTTATTAGACAATAAAAAAAATATAGTATAACAGTTTATTACACAGGGCTTGTATGAGCTTCAAACGTCTTAAACCACTAAAATGTGCATTTCGCTTCAATGATAAAAGTTGACGTGATAAAGACGGTTCATTGGCACCAATATGACAAGTAGTTGATCTATTCAACATTGACTTACACGAAAACTATGAACTGGGACCACACTTTTCAATGAATGCAAGAAAAAATTAATTTTAATTCCATTGGCTTGGGTTTCTCATTAGCTCCTGATTTTTATTAGATAATTAATTTTCGTTTTTTGTAATTATTTCCCGCTGAGGACCCTCATTAACTTTATTTTTATTACATTTAAACTCGTCTCATCGTTCGGCATCCGCCTATACCAGTTTCTCCCGGAAAATATTCATTTTTAATTTTTAATTAATATTTTGTACTTTAATTTATTATTGTGATTTTGATGTTTTTATTGATTTTCACCTTGTGTTTGTGCCTATCCCGTCGAACTCTAACACATCTCCCCTTTAATTTAGATTCATCCTCGAATCTGCATGCCTCTAATAATTCAAATTGATAATAATCTTAACAATAATAACATAATAATAATAATAATCATGGGTTATTTTGGACAAGTTGACGAGATAAATCAATTTCGTTTAACAATTTGATTTTGTTTTTCCCCTTAACTTTGTACTTATTAATTAATAATGATCTTGTCTCGTTTCATTGATAAACTTTCTTGTTTTCTTGTTTTCAATAGTTGTAAGACTTTTAAGAAAATCATTAAAAATATTATTTTTTTTAATTTTATATTTTATCAAGAAAATATCATTGAAACGAACCAACAAGTAATGTCTTTAATTAGTTTTGTGGTATGTTGGAATTGAATTTATACTTTTTGGTGGGTTACATGTAATCCACATTTTACCCTTTCGTGCTGTTTTCATTAATCATTCAACCTTATTAATATCTATTTATGTAAAGATTAATAGGCATATGACGCAAAAACTAAATTTTATTTAATTTTATTGATGACCCACTTTGATTGAAAAATTGCCCAAATGTGGTGAATAATGTTGTATTGTTCTAGTTCTTGTTAAATTAGTTTTGTGGTATGTTGGAATTGAATTTATACTTTTTGGTGGGTTACATGTATTTCCCCGAAAATAAGACACTGTCTTACTTCAAATTTTCAGAAAAAAAGCTACCTAGGGCTTATTTTCGGGTCATATTTTCAAAACAAATTTATTACGTTTAAAAACTAGACATTTATTCAAATATAATCATGTCATCCACCTCATTTACATCACCATCATTACTGTCAGTCGGGGTTACAATATTGCCCATCCGTGATTCAATTTCATCCAAGATCATCGGTCCAAATCTCGAATGCCTGGCAATATAGCTATCTTCAAACGAGCAATTTTTATCCAAGTAACCTGCTCTTAGTGCGTTACCAATGGACGTATCCGTGATTGCATTCAGTATTTGCTAACCAGTATTTGACACTTTAAAGCATATATTTATGGCTAATTTGAATTAAAATTACTATTTTTTTCGTTATGTAAATAAGTAAACAGATCTTTCAAGGTAGGTCTTATTTTCAGGGTAGGTCTTATATTTTTGTGGGCGAATAATTCATGCTAGGTCTTATTTTCGAGGTAGGTCTTATTATAGGGGAAATACAGTAGTAGCACTTTTTCACGTTCGATAAGGAAGGGAAGATAGTTGATTTTACATATTTAACTTCAAAAGAAATATAAATGCAATGCAAATAAAAGAATGAAATGTAAATAAAATGTTTAATTCACCATTGATCAGCCAGGGCTGTCTCCACTGCAACATTGGTACGTAGCCCCCTGAAGGGAACCACGCTCTGCTACCATGTTTTTTTTTCCCAAAAAAATTTATTTTCCAAATTATCGAACAATCTAAATCTTTTTAAAAACAACTGTGATCACTTTAAACAAAATCAAAATCTACCAAAATTCCAGAAATTCGAAATCTCGAACATCAATCCAAAGTCCATAAAAAACTTCACAATGCAAAACCGAATTATAATTCCACAATTGTCTGCGTCTGTGTGTGCACACAAATCAATTCAAAAATTAAAAAGCGCACACAGACGCGAGAACCGATATTTAACCATCACAAAAAAATGACACTGATAGCGTCTGTGTGCGCATACAAACACAAACACCCTCTCCGAATACAACGCGCACACAAACGCGAATTAACCTCATAATTCACCAGGTGGGTTACATGTAATCCACATTTTACCCTTTCATGCTGTTTCCGGCGTATTCCAGAATACAAGAGTGCTATACCGCTCGATACCTATAATTTCCGCTGCCCTGAGTCGTATTTTGCTCACTTTCGTACACAAATGCTCATCTGTATATTCTTCTAATCGATCATTTATCTTTACCAATACTATGAATGGCTCAATATAAACTCCTCGGAATTCTTGTCCAAATTTTTGAATGAGCGTTTTTATCGTTTTACTATATTTATTTTTAAAATTCACATAGGGCCTAACATAATCTAAAATGTTTAATTTAATTGCAACTAAAGGAAAGATAACCGGGTTATTCAAACCGTCCTGAAGGTTATTTCAAAGAATCAAGGCTGGCCCTAAAATGCGCCAACAGCCCAATATAGGTGACAAGTAAAAGATGAGGGTATTTTCCCGAAGTTTACCCGCGATAGTATTAACCCAGAAATTGGTTAATACTTTCTCTTATAATGTAGTTCAGCTAGAATTTTAAACCCCGAACACTACAGTACGAAAAGTTAATACTGGTGATTTCTTATAAAATAACAACAATTTAATTTACATATTGTTTTGAGTATACCCACAAGGTTACTGCAATCCCAGATTTGAAAGAACTGAATTTAATCCTTTAATAGAATAATTCCAATTGAAAAGCTTAATTTGAAAATTCCGATAATTTGTCTTAATGCTAATAATCGATAATCAGTGGCGGATTGGGCCGGCGGGACACCGGGATATTTCCCGGTGGGCCGGTCGAATTAGAGGCCGCGAGGCCGGCGATATGTAAACTATTAAATTATTTCTTCTGATTAAAAAAAATAAATAAATGAAACAATATACAATACACCCATACCTCGCTTTTTGGCCTAGATACGTTCTACGAAACTTGGCCGCAAAGCGAATAGCCGTTTAACGAATCAATTATTCTAATACAAATTCATACAAATTCAATGAGATCGGTTCCAAATTTGTTAAATATGTAACTTGGTTTATCATTCAAAATGCATTTTATCTTTTTATTTCATTTAAATCAAAAATACATACATAACAAGTACATACATTTGTACATAAAATAATAACAGACTCCAAAAACCAACAATAATCTATAAACAAAGATGAAACAACTTCATGTTACATAAAATATAAAATAGGATTTTAAAAAACATAAAATATCCACTGAACGATGGCTAAGTCTTGTGTCTGTTATTAACCCATTTACGCCGGCCATATTCATTTGAGGACGATAAGAAAAATAAAGATTCAACGATATTGGAAGACTATAATATTTCTCAAGTAGGGTATTGTGTGGACCCGGGAACAAAGACATATGACGTCATCGATGACATCACAAAGACATATGACGTCATACCCCCCCCCGGGGGAGGGGGTTTTTTTTTTTTTTTTTAAATTTTTTTTTAAAAAAAAAAATTTTTTTTTATATTACGTTGCGGTATTTTAAAATTTATATTACGTTGCGGTATTTTAAAATTTATATTACGTTGCGGTATTTTAAAAATATATTACGTTGCGGTATTTTAAAAATATATTACGTTGCGGTATTTTAAAAATATATTACGTTGCGGTATTTTAAAAACTTATTTTGATGGTTAAATAAAATTATTACACACAATACTCAGACAAAATATTCTGTTCCCCTATGGTCACACACACACAATGTATAAAAATATTATTAATGTCCACACACGCAACAAGTTAGTGTTCTCATCGATATATTATTAATCTATATACTCCGAGTTTATCCGACAAAATATTCTGTCCCCCTATGGGTACTGCTAACAAGGGTACTGGTCGCGCTCAACAACTCGCAAGGGTATTATTAAACAATGTAATAAAACATATATTATTATTATTATTATTATTATTATTATTATTATTATTATTATTATATAATTTCTATCACAAAACATAGTTAACAAAAAACATAGTCGAATATTATAAAATTTATAGTATTGTGTTAGCACACACTCGTTATAATAATTAGCAATACAGTTTTTATGGTGTATCAAATCAAAACCTTTCTTTTACATTTATAGTCTATCAACCAATCAAAATCATATGGTATTAGTATAAATAAAACATTATATTTTAAATTAATTTAGAAATGTTGCAACCAAATTTTATGGAAAATGTTCTAAACGGAATTGTCACCGCGAATATAGTCGACAGCCTCAATTTCCTGATCAATCGAACCGAACAAATCATTGAAGGTGAACATATCGATTATCAGCAGATGATGGAGATGGAATCCCTGGAAACCAAGAAGTATTACTTCAATAGAATATTTCAGTGTCTTTTCGATGAAGACATGAAATGGACAAGGATAATTGTAGGATTCACCTACATGAAGATAATCATTGCAAAAGGTCAACATGACTCAGAACATTATTATCAGTGGTCTTTAGAAGTAAGATTTCTTTTATAATCTATATTTTAATAATATTCATTTCTAGATAATCAAGTCCAAGTTTACCCCATGGATAGAAGCCAATGGCGGATGGGGTGTATTAAATAAACTGGCCTGCAATTTTAAAGAAACTGATGAAATCAAAAGAAAAATGAAAAACTTTATAAAACTTACAACTGGAGTTGTTATAATGTATATTTTCTGTAGATATATGAATAAAAATTAATGTTATTGTTTTTAATAGTATATTTAAATGAAAATAATTCAATTTTAAAATTTATTAACACATTCGCAATCGTCATCTCCACATTTCATTATATTTTCAACGACATGATCAATACAATCATTCGTAATATTATCTTTAGGTTCATAGATTTCGTCATCAATTTCTTGAGTATCGGTTTCTTCAAATCTTGAATCTTGACTCTCAACTACCCAGCCGATATTTAATGCATTTGTAACAGATAATATATCCTCAATTTTTACACCAGATATTTCTGCTAATTTTTCCAACAAAAAGTTGATTAATAATTCTAAATAATAAATAATTCAGTATTTAATTAATCATGTTAACCTTTTTCTGCAGTCATTTTCATCACTTTAAAACTATATTATAGGTTTGTTTATAGATTTTCTTTGTTAAATTTGCATGTCATTTGCATTAATGTTGCAATTAATAAAGAGAAAAAACAAATATGACTAATACATTTATTAAATATAACATTAAAATAGTTGTGAAAGTCTAGCAGACATAATTTTCCAAATTGGAGAATACACATCATTATTATCTACTTTATATCCTTGGATTGCAATTGTTATATACCAATTTTCGTTTTCTTTGAAACCGATTTCATCAAAGGAATCATAAAATCTTGCATATCTGTTGTTGAACCAGGCATGTTGATTACAAGATAGATTCGTATTCAACCGTTTGAAAACCTCATCAATAGATTTAATATCTATCATTGAAAGCGTGCCGGATAAGAATTGAAATTTAGTTGGAATTAGCTTGATCGGTGACGCCAATTTCATATTGATTTCTTCTTTTAAAAAATACATTTTATAGTTGTGGAACATTTGAACAGGTTGTACAAGTTCTGGAACAACTTTTGGCTTTTCAGTGCTTGAAATTTTCTTTGTCATCGTGAATTATGATTAAAATGAAATGGTACAGGGTTTTTATACCTATGACTATTGTTTATCAACCAATCAGATTGCTGTATGTCTTTGTTTAAATTGCATGTCATTTGCATTAATGTTGCATTAATGTTTTTATTATAAATATTGTTTTTTATTATTATTATTTCTATTACTATTATTATTATTATTATTTCTATTATTTCGATTTACAAAAACAAAACAATTCAACATAAAAATTTATTTTGATACAATCTGACTCGAGTGGTGATTTCTCAGAGTCTTCACCAAACACCATTCAACATATTGTTGATAACGGAAATTGCAACAGCTACATCCGAAAATGCAAGGAGCCTCTGGTTTCATTTCTTTCATCCCCCTTCCTATCTTGATATCCCATAGAAAGGTGTTTATTATATCAAATATCCAGATTCGTGTTTGGTTGTATACCAAATCCGGAATGATAGCTTTATCTCTATCTTGTAGAATTTCATTTAATTCTGGATAATAGAAGCATAATCTTTGCAGGATAATTGATTGATATTCATCTGTAAAATATATATATATATTAATGTAATAATAAAAATTTGAAATTACCATAATTTGCATGCTCTTTCATTGAGGTGATTGCGGAACTTTGTATGTTGTACATTTTTGTTGAATAAATGACAACTAAACCGAAAACATTTTGTTATAAATAATCATCAGCCAATTAGATTTCGACCAATCAGAATCATGCATTTCAATTGCATTGAATTTGTAATGATAAATAATTAATTAAGTGATAATAAAAAATCTAAAAATTCATTTCCTTCAATTATTGATTTAATTTCAGATATGATATTATCAACTATACATTTGTAATCAATATTTTTTATTCCAAGAATTACTATCTTACCGCTAGCGAATATATTTACACACATAGGGTTATATTTTATATATCTCAAAGCTGGAAATAATTCTGGTTCGTAAAAGCATGGTATTAATTTAGCCAATTTATTTAAATTACAAGAAAAACCTATATCGGAAGTTATGGTTATCGATTGTATTTCTAAATCATAAACATTATATTCACTAGCTTTGATTATTTCCTTACACCCCATAATTCTACATTTACCAGTTTTGAAATATATTATTGGATATTTTTTACTTCTATTGATGAGTTGTTGTGGTTTCCCCATTGGAAATACCATTTTTGATACATCAGCTTTTGCCCTGTAATTTATATTTGAAAGCATTTTAATGAAATAATTATAAAAACTCTGTTATATATAGTTATTTTAAAAAGGAGTTCATTTAAATTATCAATATAAACAATAATTATATATAGTTTAAATTTAAAAAATGGAATTACGAAATGATGCAGTATACCAAATCGTTGGTCCAAGTGGTAGCGGAAAAACATTATTTGTTTGTAAATTACTAAAATCAAATTTGTTCAAAACAAAATTCAACAATATTTATTGGCATAGGGGCGCCGATGAAGAACATGGATTGACACAATCAAGTTTCTGTCAATTGAAAAACATGAAAATAGTAAAGGGTTTTGATAAAAACTGGTCAAGTCGTTTGAAGAAAGATGATGTAATCATTATCGATGATTTGTATCAAGAAGCCAATAAAGAAAAGGATTTTAATAATTTATTCACAAAAATCAGCAGACATGTTGGTGTAACAGTTATTTTCATAACACAAAATTTATTTCATCAAGGTGGGGCACATCGAACACGTAATTTAAATGTACAATATCTAGTTATTTTCAAGAATCCTAGAGATGCAACTGTCATTGATTTTCTTGGACGACAAGCATACCCTAATAACCGTAATTTTCTTATCAATGCATTTCAAGATGCTACGAAAATACCTCATGGGTATATATTTCTCGATTTCACACAACAATGTCCTGATGATATACGGGTAAAAACAGATATTTTCAACCCAAAAGGTGCCATGGTTTATAAACAAAGTTCAAAACAAAATTGAAAACATATAAATCATGTTTTCAAAAACAAGGATATCGAGTAAAAAACAACCAAAAGTTCCACCAACAACTAGTTATACTCCATCTAAAGAACTTATTACAGAAAATTTTCCTGCAATGAATCTTATTTCGAAAAATCCTAAACCTAAACCTAAAAGTAAAACCACTAAGAAAGTAAAAGTTGTTAAAAATCATCGGAGTTTCCCGTTTTTCAATACATTGTTAAAAGCACCCAGTATGAAAAGAAACAGTATTTTACAATCTTTTCCAAATTATGTTGTCGATGATTTACTCGATATTATACTTAAAGTAGTCAAAGGCAAGATTAAAATCAGTAAATCTAAAAAGCAATTATTGAGTAAACATAGGAAACCTTTGCTATCATTAGTAAATAATAAAAATCGTCAACAAATGAGAAAAATTATATATAAACAACAAGGGGGATTTATCGGTGCATTGATACCTTTAGCAATATCATTATTAGGTGGAATAATAGGAAGTCGATCATAAACAATGGGTGCTAATCCTTCATTACCAGACATTATATTTAATATTAAATCTTCTTGTTGTAATGGAGAAGATTTGGACGAACCCGAAGACGAAGCCGGTTTCGGTGGAGTGGCAAAATTAAACAAAAGAGTTCCGAATTCGAAAAAGGAAACCCAGAAGTGGTTATCAGACCAGCTTGCGTACAGTTTGAACAAACCAATGCAGAAACGATTCCCAACAAGAGTATATAAAACATATGGAATAAATGATTTATGGCAAATGGATTTGATGGAGATGATACCTTATTCGAAAATTAACAATGGGAATAAATATATTTTAACATGTATTGATGTATTCAGTCGGTTTGCCCGAGCAATACCCGTCAAGGCAAAATCTTCAGATGAAATGTCCAAGGCAATTAATATTTTATTTAAAGATGGACATCCTAATAACTTGCAAACGGATTTAGGTATTATTATTATTATTATTATTATTATTATTATTATTATTATAGGTAAAGAATTCTACAACAGTAAAGTCAAGCAAATCCTCAATAAATTGAAAATAAACCATTACTCGGTACATTCTCAATACAAAGCTGCTCATGTTGAAAGATTTAACAGAACATTGAGAGATAGATTAAAGAAATTATTCGTGCATCAAGGTAATAAAAAATGGGTAAATGCTTTACCGAAAATAATAACAAGTTATAATCATTCATCACATCGAGGACTTAATGGATTAAGACCGGTTGATATTACATCAAAAACATTGACTTCTAAGAAATCTGTAAAAATTGCAAAACCTAAATATAAAGTCGGTGACCATGTTAGAATTAGTAAAATTAGTGCATCACCATTTATTAAAAATTTCGATACAAATTGGAGTGATGAAGTCTTTGTAATTTCAAAAATAAATACTAGTCAGAATCCTGTAATGTATGTCATCAGTGATTATGATAACAATATTGTACAAGGAAAATTTTATGAGCAAGAATTACAAGTTATTCCTCCTCCAAAAGTATTTAGAATTCAAAAGATATTGAAAACTAAAAAGGTCGGCAAGGATAAACAATACTATGTCAAATGGCATGGTTATCAAAACCCATCATGGATATCAGAAAAGGATCTAGTAAAGTGAATTTTTATACTATTTTACCAAGCAATAGTTGCCCATTAATTCATCCAGATAATCAAGCCAGTAAATTTATGGTCAATCTCCAGAATCCGATTTCTTTAAATGGTGACTGGGAAGTTGCACTGCAAGATTTTACATTCGTGTACAATACATTCCCATTTTATAGTCAATGTAAGATTGATTTCAAAGGAATGCTATGAAAACATGTAGCGGTATCTTTATTATCAGTAATTATGATAAAACATATCATATTCCAAATCAGATATTAGATCCGCATTGCTCTATGTTTTACAAGGATGGATTAAATATCAGTTGTGATTTTAAACCATTTACAATAACATTCGAATATATTGAAGATGCCAAACGATTGGGTTGCAATAAGTTGAAAAATGAAGTTATGGAAACCGAATATTTATTACGCTTTAATCTATTTGAAGCAAACAGTGTAATGAGAGAAGAAATCAAAATATCTGTGTCGTATAATAATGAAGTTGAAGAATCATTCACCTTTGCTGACGAATTATATATTGATAAACTTGATGTGTTACTTAAATATTTAAAGTACAATTGTTCACACATATTTAAAAGTTTGGACATTGTGAAAGATCTGTTATTTACATTCAGTTTGAATGATGACATTTGCGAAGTTACATTTGATAAAAATTTGACAAATACACTTGGATTAGAGAAGCAGCAATATCGGGAAAAATCGGCTGGTATACGTAACCAAGAATACTTGAACATCATCAACAAATGTTCATATATACTAATATTATTGAGCCTATTATTGTTGGTGATTCCAGTGTTCCTCTTTTGAAATCGGTATGGATTGGAAAATATGAACATGATGAAGTTGTCAATATAAATATAGATAATCCCATGTATTTACCAATTTCAAGCTCATGTATAAACAATATAGAAATAAATATTCGTGACGATAGTGGAAAACTTATAAACTTTCCAAAAGACTCAAAACTCATTTGACACTACATTTTCGTAAAGTAGATGGCTAATTCCGATATTATTAGTATGTATAGTGATAGCCAATCTGGCGGTGAATTACCATATTTTATTGGTAAACAGTACGGATCAGGTTGGTTAAAAACAATAGGGAGATTTGCACTTCCTATTCTTAAACGTATTGGTAGTTTTGGTATGAAAACTGCCAAAGATGTTATTATGAATGAACAGAAAATATTACCATCCCTAAAACAAATGCTTTAGCTGAGTTAGGGAAGGTTCTACCTGGAGTTGCTGGTATGTTTCAAAAAGATACGCCTCCAGCCCCAGCTCCAAAACGTAAAGGACATGGAATATCGCGTATAAACAAACGAATGAAAGGACATGGAACTATATTTGCAAAATGATTTGTGGTAAATCCGAATTATGTATATTTGATAGACCATCGCCTCAAGCTGTAATCGAATTTGGGGCATTTGAGGAAGTTTTTCCTATGAATTCAATTACTGATAGTAGAAATGATATCGAGTTTTATATTAATGGTTCACAAACTGAATATTTAGATTTGAACGATACTTTATTGACTGTCCAGATCAAGGTTGTAGATAAAGATAGAAAAGTTTTGGATGCCAATGCAGATGTAATACCGAACAATTTCATGTTTCATACTCTATTTAAAGATGCAGTGTTGGGATTTAATAATATCAAGATTGAGGGCGGAATAATACATTCATTCACAAGGCTTTGATAGAAACTATTTTAAATTACAATTCTGATACTAAAAATACCTGTCTTACACCTATGGGTTATGCTGCAACAGATGATGAAAGAAAAAAGTGGGTTAAAGGCTCAAAATCATTCACTATGTGCTCATCATTACAACTCGATTTTATGGATCAACCGAAATATTTGCTACCAGGAGTTAATGTACACATTAGATTGAAAAGGTCCGATTCTGCATTATCTCTTACTAGTGCAACTGGTGCACCAATATGTCAATTAGTTGATGCAAAATTATTGGTGAGAAGAGTTCGAGTAGACCCGTCAGTATTAGCTGGTCATCAATTGGGTCTTAATTCAAAACATGCAATTTATCCATTAAAAACAAAGGAAATTGTACAATTTGCTATTGCTAAAGGTGCTTCATCATTCTATAAAGAACAAATATTTGGTGACAGAAGAATGCCTAATTTTATTCTGGTAACATTTCAAAGTGAAACGCAATATAATGGATCTTATACTGCTTCCAGCTCAATTTTCAAAAATTTTGGTGTTACTTCATTGACTTTGTCGAAAAATACTGATTATAGAGAAACATATACTCAAGATTTCGAAAGCGATAATTACTGTGCGACATATATGCAGAGTATTGTTAGAAATCTGGGTTACTTAGATAAAAACTTGAATTGTGGAATTACTCTAGAAGAATTTAAAAGCAAATATCCATTTTTCACATTTGTTTTAGCCCCTGATTTTGATTTAAATCAGAGTCAACTACCACAAAACGGGAATTTACGACTGGATATTAAGTTTGCAAAAGCTATCACTGAACCGGTACATGTTATAATATATGGAGTATTTGAAAATGAAGTTCAAATTACTGCAAATAGAACCGTGCTAGTATAAATGTATACAGAAACACAAAAAGTTGTCATGGAGTAAGTTTTTTTTTGATACTGTTTAATTTTATTAAAGTAGTTCTGTTCAGGTTAATCGAATTGGAAAACAAATATTAGGAAATGAATTTGTAGGTGTTTTTCCTCTCGATAAAATTCCTTATTTGAGCAATAATCAAGCCATAATCGTCAATACTCATTCGTCTCATCTTGGTGGAGAACATTGGATAGCTATATATGTGAAACCTAGTAATATATTCGTATTCGATCCTATGGGTTTCTATTATCCTGCTTTGTTGATATCAAAACTTCAAACAATTGGGAAACCTATTGTATATAATAAAACTATGTTTCAAAATCCATTGACTCAAACATGTGGTCAACACTGTTTGGCATGGTTGTTGTATAAAAAATTTGATGGTTAATAAATGTATGATTTTTATTTGTTGACTATTTTAATTATTTGTTAAATATTATTTGTTAAATATTATTATTTGTTAAATATTTTAATTATTTGTTAAATATTATTATTATTTGTTAAATATTATTATGTTTAATATATTATTTGTTAAATTTTATGTTTAAAAATATTATGTAATTACTATTACATGTTCAGTGCATGCACAGTGCAAAGTAACAAAGCACTGAGTAATAAAGACATGTAAAGGTCATTATTTCATCATGGTTTGTATAAACAAACATGTAGTGTCTTTTCCTATCCTATCTCTATTTTCATTGGTCGGTTAATAAAACCTGTAATATCTCTCTTATATAGTCTACACTTTCATTTTTTTCATCACTTTTAAAAATCATTTAACAATATTTAACAACATGAACAACAACAACAACAATATTCAAAGAATTGACGGAAAGATCGTTGGAGGAATTAATGGTAAATTTATTATTTTATTATTTTTAATATGATTATTAGGTACTAATCAACAAATTAAAATGAATATCGACGGACAAGCTGTAGACATGAATAGAATAAATGGTAATAGTTTACTCTTATTATCATTATTATTTTTATTATGCTTTTAGATGGAAATGTAATAAATACTTCTGCTGATGCTGGAAAATTTCTTTCGAAAGGACGAAAATGTAAGTATTTATTTAGTTATTGTAATAAGTTTTTAAGTTTTTTAAACAATATTAATAATAATAATAATAATAATAATAATAATAATAATAATAATAATAATAATAATAATAATATTAATAATAATAATAATAATTAAAAGAAGAAACTTATGAAAAGAAGATTTATTCATGAAAAGAAGATATTTTAAAAGAAGATTTATGATGATTTTGAAAGGAAGATTTATGAAAAGAAGATTTATTTATGATGATTTTGAAAGGATGATATTTTAAAAGAAGATTTATTCATGAAAGAAGATTTATGATAATTTTGAAAGGAAGATTTATGAAAAGAAGATTTATTCATGAAAGAAGATATTTTGAAAGAAGATTTATTTATGATGATTTGAAAGGAAGATATTTTAAAAGAAGATTTATTCATGAAAAGAAGATTTATTATGATGATTTATGAAAAGAAGATTTATGAAATATGATGATTTTGAACATTATAATTAATAACTTTTATATATATTATTTATGAAAATAAAATCTATTTTAGAAAATGAATTATTTATTTATGAAAATGAATTATTTATTTATGAAAATGAATTAAATTATATAATATTTTTTATAAGATACTATTTTAAAAGTCAATTTTGAATAATATCTTACGAAAAATATCTTAAACTTTAAAAATGATTATTAGAAGATTTATTTATTTATGATGATTTTATAAAGAAGATTTATGAAATATGATGATTTTGAACATTATAATTAATAACTTTTATATATATTTATGAAAATAAAATCTAGTTTAGAAAATGAATTATTTATTTATGAAAATGAATTAAATTATATATTTTATAATATTTTTTATAAGATACTATTTAAAAGTCAATTTTGAATAATATCTTACGAAAAATATCTTAAACTTTAAAAATGATTATTATCTTATTATTTTTTAAACATTTTATGATAAAAATATTTTCATAGGTTTGAAATACCAAAACTTTTGTAATAGTCAATATCATAATGACTGCGATGATATAATGGAAAGATATTATAGTCATAAATATAACGGTGTCACCTACATCCTATGCCCTAAATGTGAGGTTATTGAAGTTATAACGTATAAGGAATTTTATAATAAGCATAGACTCCATCTCCAACAATTTAAACCTTCTAAGAAGTCTCTTTTCTATAGCTTATATGAATCGTTTGTTAACAATAATAATAATAATAATAATCAACAACAATAATAATATCAACAACAATAATAATAATAATATCAACAATAATGATAATAATATCACCAACAATAATAATATCACCAACAATAATACTAACAACACCAATAATAATGATATAAACGAAATAGCTAAACTAAAAGATCAAGTAAATAAATTAAATGATCAAATAAATAATCTAATTAATATGAATAAAAGAAAAAATAATGAAAAATAAATTCAATACCAAGTAAAAATCTAAAGTTATTGACGTAATTACAATAAGTGATGATGATGAAATAATCAACATAAGTGATGATGAAATTGATAATAATAATAATAATAGTAGTAGTAGTAGTAGTAATATTTATAATAATGGTAATAATAATAATAATATTAATCAAATAGGTTATGGTGTCGTAGATGTCACCAGTGATTTAAATAATAATCATATTATATTAAAAATGGACGTTTCGTCTTTAGATTTAAAAACGGTCTCTGTACCAGACATTTTAATAAATAAATTAAAATTATATGTAAATAAATTAAAATCATGTAAAATTCAATTTTGTCTAAAGGTGGAATTTATAAAAGATGATGAGTTACAATCTTTTGTAATCTCGAATTCCGCCCGAGTTTGGAGCGATACATTCATTGACGAAGGTATTGCTCGTTTAAATGAAAAAATAATTAAATTAATGAGAAAGGTAGTAATTGGACTATCAATAAAATAGAATACATAAGCTTTGTTTTGACTAAATTTGCTGAAATAAGTCGGTTAAGTGGTAGAAGTTTTATTGAAACCCCAAAATCTTTAAGAAACTTAAGCTGTCTCGTTAATGTAGTTAATAAGGACCACTTCTGCTTTTTGTATAGTTTCTTGTCAATTATTAAATATGATAGTATAAATAGGCAATATAGAAATCGCCCTAATTCCTACAATCTTTCTGAAATTAAATTTGATCCTAATGATATGCCGATGAAACTATCAAATATAAGTAAATTTGAACAACAAAATCCGGGTTATAGTATTAATGTTCTTACTTATAACGAAAAGGCTTTGATTGACATTTCCGATGAAGATGCAGTTATGAAACATCCCTTTATTGATATAATAATACAGGAGTAAGATAGTAGGAGCCATACCTATCAATTTATTATTAATCGAAAAGAATGATAATTATCATTATCTTGGAATCACAGACCTAAATAGATTTCTTAATTGTAGGAATAGTTCAATCACTCCTGTTAGGATTTGTAGTCAGTGGTGCCCTAGATGTTTAAACGGTTTTAGAAATGATGACGCTTTTAATAGACATAAGGGTCTTTGCGATAAAAATCAGCTTGGTACTACCTTGTACACATTGCCTAAAAATAAATATTTAGAATTTACTGATTGGAGTAAAACAGTCACTCCTCCCTTTGTTATTTACGCTGACTTTGAGGCTATCTTACCTAAAGACACTCGCTACTTTCAACGTCATCTGCCTATTTCTGCCGGTATGCTTTTTATTAATAATTTCACGGGCGTAAAAATTTATAAGTCGTTCACCGGTTTAGATTGTGTCGATCAATTTCTTACTGAAATTGAAATGATAGGGAAATATATTGTAACTCCTTATTATTATAAAAATTATCAAAAGAAAATGATAATTACAGATGAGCAACAATTAATGTTTGAAAACAGCACATCATGTTATTTGTGCAATAAGCCTTTAGTTAGTCCAGTTAGGGACCATGATCATTTTACCGGTCTATATCTTAGTGCCGCTTGTACAACTTGTAATCTGTCGAGGCAAATTAGACATACCCTTCCTGTAGTATTTCATAATTTAAAGGGTTATGATCTGCATCATATCTTGAAATTTGGCCTTTCAAAATATCATTCATGGAATATTAGTTGTATTCCTTTAACCAGCGAGAAATTCCTTAGTCTTTTTGCTAGGATTGACTCATTAACTGTTAAATTTATAGACTCTTATCAATTTGTCAGCGAGTCCTTAAATAATGCTGTCAAAACTTTATCATCTTTACCCTTGACCGAATCAGAATTTCAGGGTACAATAATAACTGCAAAGGGAATTTTTCCTTATGATGCCGCAACTTCATTAGAGGTTTTGCATAACACTCATCAGTTACCATCCTATTTGGAAAGATGTGACTCCAGCTGAATATGAGACAGCTCAGCGAATTTGGGTTGAAACTTCATGTACTTCACTTTTCGATTACATGATGGTTTATTTAAAACTTGATGTTTTCCTTTTAGCCGATTTTTTCCAGCAATTTAGAGCTAAGTCCATTGCTCATAACCGACTAGAGCCATTAAATTTCTTAGGGATTCCAGGTATGTCTTGGAATTCAGCCTTATTAACTTTAAACTCTCCAATTGAGCTCCTCACCGATATGGAGATGTATAACTTTTTCGAGGGCGGTATCCGTGGCGGACTAACTTTTGTAAATAAATATTATGTAAAAACAGACCCGGATACCGCTTTGCTTTACATAGATATAAATAATTTATACGGTTGGGCTTTAAGTCAACCATTACCTTGCAGTGACTTTGAATGGGTTACTGATGATAATTTATTAAATAATATAATTGTTGAATGCACAACGGTAGATTTAGATCTGCTTGATTATGGTTATACCATAGAAGTGGATTTAGAAATACCGACGTCAATTCACGACAAACTGGACGATCTTCCCGTTGCCGCTGAAAAGATGTGTGTACCGGGTTCGAAAATAGAGAAGCTGTTGCTTACACACAGCCCCAAGAGGAACTACGTTCTTCATTGGAGGCTTCTACAAATATTTATTAAATTAGGTGTTAAAATATCAAAAACACATAGAGCAATTAAATTTAAACAAGATAAAATTTTCAAAAATTATATTAACACAAATACGGCGTTACGAGCAGCGTCGACAAATAAACTAGATAAAAATTTCTATAAATTATTAAACAACAGTCTTTACGGCAAGACTGTTGAAAATCTTAAAAAACGTATTAATTTACGTCTGTGTAATTCTTCACAGAGATTATTAACATTCTGTTCGAAACCGACTTTTCGTAAATCCACGAAAATCGATGATGACTTGATTTCGGTTTTATTGAGGAAGGACATAGTGTGTTTGAATAGACCTAGTTACATTGGTCAAACCGTACTTGATTTATCCAAACTCAGGATGTACCAGCTGCAGTATGAAGAGTTGCAAAAATATCGCGACGAATTCAACTGCGAAATTAATATCGTTGCTGGAGACACAGATTCCTTCTTCTTGGAAATTAAACATTGTAGTCTTGACATTCTTTTACCTGCTATGATTAGAGATCAATTATTAGATACTTCGAATTATGACCCAAATCATCCTTTATATAGTAGGAACCTTGATTCTGTCATTGGTAAATTCAAAGACGAGAATAAAGGGTTATTATATAAAGATTGGGTGTTCTTGAGACCTAAATGTTACAGTTTGATGGGTGATGTGGAAAGTATGAAGGCTAAGGGGATAAGTATGAAAGATACTGGACTAACACATCAGTCGTATCTAGATTGTTATTTAAATGATAAAATATACACAGTCCCTCAGTTTAGAATAACGTCAAAAAATCACCAACTTTTTAGTATTAAAAATAATAAAAGAGCCTTGACGTGTAGAGATGATAAGCGAAATTGGGTGGATAAAAATCAAAGTTTGGCATATGGCCATTATAGGGGCGGTGACACCGATATATTTATAGATTCAACGGAAGCTATCTCATCAGATGATACAAATGATTTCCATGATACAGATGATTTCCATGATCCAGCAGATGATAATTATTTTGGACATGATTATTTTCGATGATGTGTTTAAATTATTTAATAAATGTATTAGTCATATTGTCTTGAATATTTTTTAACAGTAACTTTGTGAACAATTTTTATACATTGTGTGTAATAATAATATGTTAAAGTTTTGGTAGTTACCTTTATGACCTTTACCCAGTGTGTTAATAAATTTTAGTGTATATTTAAAGTATAATTTCTTTGTTAATGTCTTGAATATTTTTAGCAGTACATTTGTGTCATTTACCTTTGTGAGCAGTACCCATAATAATAATAATAATAATAATAATAATAATAATAATAATATTAATAATAATAATAGTAGTAGTAATATTTATTATAATAATAATATTAATAATAATATTAATAATAATAATAATAATAATAATGATAATAATAATAATAATAATAATAATAATAATAATAATAATAATAATGATAATAATAATAATAATAATAATAATAATAATGATAATAATAATAATAATAATAATAATAATAATAATAATATTAATAATAATAATAGTAGTAGTAATATTTATTATAATAATAATATTAATAATAATATTAATAATAATAATAATAATAATAATAATAATAATGATAATAATAATAATAATAATAATAATAATGATAATAATAATAATAATAATATATGTTTTATTACATTGTTTAATAATACCCTTGCGAGTTGTTGAGCGCGACCAGTACCCTTGTTAGCAGTACCCATAGGGGGGACAGAATATTTTGTCGGATAAACTCGGAGTATATAGATTAATAATATATCGATGAGAACACTAACTTGTTGCGTGTGTGGACATTAATAATATTTTTATACATTGTGTGTGTGTGTGTGACCATAGGGGAACAGAATATTTTGTCTGAGTATTGTGTGTAATAATTTTATTTAACCATCAAAATAAGTTTTTAAAATACCGCAACGTAATATATTTTCAAAATACCGCAACGTAATATATTTTTAAAATACCGCAACGTAATATATTTTTAAAATACCGCAACGTAATATATTTTTAAAATACCGCAACGTAATATATTTTTAAAATACCGCAACGTAATATAAATTTTAAAATACCGCAACGTAATATAAATTTTAAAATACCGCAACGTAATATAAAAAAAAATTTTTTTTTTTAAAAAAATTTAAAAAAAAAAAATTAAAAAAAAAAATACCCCCCCCTCCCCCGGGGGGGGGGGTATGACGTCATATGTCTTTGTGACGTCATCGATGACGTCATATGTCTTTGTTCCCGGGTCCACACAATACCCTACTTTCTCACGTTTTATCTTGTTAATATAAACACAGTAATGAATCAATGGTCCAAATTTGTTTTAAATTTAGTTCCTTATTTGACGGTCTGTTTGTTAGATAAGATTTAATGTTTTGAAATTAAATACGGAGTTACTATCGCGCTGCTTGTTTATGTCTTTAGGACCACCGGTGTTAATTTAACCGAATAACGCAGGCTCGTAGAATTTATATATAGAAACAATTTAAACAAAATTGTTAACTTATACTGCATCCAACTGGAAGTGTTCATTTTATTTTAATTATATAATATTATTATTATTATTTTATAAACTATATATATGTAAGATGATTTATTGTTCTTTTCATACATTTTTGATAAATCTTATTTTCTTAAAGCGTATACTATCAATGAAAACTTTAAGAATAAATTATCGATTAATTTTTGTTTAGGCGTTAATGGGTTAAATAAATACTTATTGTATTATATTGTTAAATTATTTACGTTTATTATTTAGAAAAAATGGAAAAAAAGAAAATTTAAAGGAGGCGCTCAAAAAGAGAGAGAAAAGCGACAAAAAATCATGCAAGAAGCTCCTAAAAATACTCTTAAATTAAGTGATATGTTTGCTTCAACTTCTAAGATCAATGCATTTGATATTGAAAATAAGGATTTGGATTTAAGTTCATCAGTTTCGAGGAATGATGATACTATTATGTGTCCCATTGGCGCAGATAAAGTTGAAACATCAATTCTCGAAGAAATAACTTCAGTTTCAACTTCCACTTAGGCCAATAATGAAATGATAACACCAACAAACAAAATGTTTAATTTCTTATCAGATAATTATTTCATAAGGCAAAGAAATCAAAATTATGAAGAGTTTTTTAAAAAACATCCATGCCAACCAACCATTGATGACATTACTAATTTACCTTATAACCAAATTTAATATTTTATAGAGAAGATAAAGTAAATAGGCGTTGGCTATCATATAGTTTGGAAAAAAATGCTCTATTTTGTACCATGTGTTTGGCTTACAGTGATATTACAAACGAGAGTTCGTTTGTAAATCGTGGAATGACGGACTGGAGGCACACTTTGCAACGTGTTAAAGAACATGAAAATTGTGTAAATTGTCATATGCTCAAATCTAAAGGCAAAGATATTTATAATTTAATGTTCACAAATGAAGGAAGCATACGTCAGAAAAATATTATTGAACGAAAGCAAGTATTGGAAAGAATTATAGATGTTGTAAAATTAATTGGAAAGAGAGGATTAGCTTTTCGCGCTCACCGATCTGAATCTGTTTCTTCACTTTCACTTGAAAATAATCAAGAAGACCATGGTAATTTTTTAGAAATAATATTGCTACTCTCTAAATATGACGCTGTTTTAAAATTTCATTTATCAAGAGTCATCAAAGAAAAGAAGAAAAATAATGAAACATCTGCGGGAACTAAAGGTAGAGGCAGTTTCATTTCATTAATTTCAAAATCTACTATTAACCAGGTCATTTTGGCCAGTTGAAAATTAATTCAAGATAGCATTTTGTTAGATATACAGGAAGCAGGTATTTTTTCTTTGCAAATTGACACCACACAGGACATTACACAAAAGGATCAGTGTTCAATTGTTGTCCGATATGTAAAGGGAAATATTTATGAACGTGTAGTAGCTGTTTTAAATTGCAAATCGTCTACAGGGAAAGACATGTGCAATTTAATTAGTACTTTTATTAAAAACAGTGGATTAAATATTAAAAATTGTATCGGTAATTCGACAGACGGAGCAGCAAACATGCGTGGACAGTATAATGGCTTCACCAGTTGGTTAAGTAAAGAATCGCCTGGTCAAATTCACGATTGGTGTTATGCCCACGTATTGAATTTAGTTGTCACAGATGCTACTAGTTCGGTAATTGAAGGTACTTCTCTCTTTCAATTACTCAACTCGTGTGCCGTATTTCTAAGAGAATCTTATCAACGTATGGATGTTTGGGGAAACACCAGTGTAAAAATAAGGTATCAGAGACTTAACGTTATAGGTGAAACAAGATGGTCAGCAAAAGAAACAGCGCTTAAAAATTTTTGGGCATTATGATAACAAAGAAACCTCATTATTTGTAGACTTATTGATAACTTTGAATTATTTTGTGTCTAATGTATCTTTCAATGCTCAAATTAGACACACTGCATCAACACTAATGGAGTCTTTATTGAAATTTAAAGTTATACTTACAGTGCATATTTAATTAAAAAATTTTCAATATATTGGACCGTTATCTAAATATTTACAAACCAGCAATTTAAATTATTTAACAGCTTCTAACATGGTAACTTCGACATTAAATTCTTTAAAAAAATTTCACGTGATTTTAGTAATGTAAAAGAAAAGTCAAATTCATTTGCTAAACGTTCGAATACACTACTTGAAGATGAAAATTGTGAAATAATTGTCGAAGAAGATATACCAGAAGAGAGATTTAGACGACGAAAGAGAATGCCCGACGAAATAACCGAAGATCATGAATTTCAAAACCCAATCGAAAAATATAAAATAACCACATTTAACGTAATTATGGATACCACAATAAATACTATTGAAAACCTTTTTAAAAATCATGGAAAATTATATGCAGACATGGCAATATTAGACCCTAAAATTTTGCCGACAATAAATGTTCAGAAAACAGTTTAGAAGAGCTCAGGCCCGACGCTAGAGTATTTGGCGCCCTAGGCAAACTAAAAAATGGCGCCTCTAGTTTAGAAACAAACCCAATAATTAAAGAAGTAAATGAAAAGAGCTCAGTAAATTACTAGTAAAATATCATAAAACAGCTACAGCGTCAAATTTAAGGGAGGAATTAACTGATTTAATGACAAAATGGGACGACTTTAAAATATCTATGCAAGATATATATAACACCGATGAATTAACTGATTCAGATTCAGAAATAATAAGTGAAGTATGCCTCAAAAACAAAGAGTTGCAAAAATTGTATTTATTGCTGTTTTAATTTCTTGGCTAAATATAATTTATATAGCAAAGTATACAGCAATGTTTATTTTGCATATAAATTTATTTTAACATTATCTTCGACGCAAGTAGCTTGTGAACGTAGTTTTTCCAAATTAAAAATTATAAAAAATAGACTCAGATCTTCCTTGTCACAAGATAATTTGCAGTTTTTGATGTTTATGGCGATAGAGAAGGATATTTTGGTTAATTTAAATAATTATACAATAATAGATAAAATAAGAGAAAATGCTACTGGTATTAGTAAATATTTAAATGGTTAAGAATCTTTTGTTTATTTATTTTTTTAAGTATGTATTTATATGTAATATTATATTAAAATGTTATTTTATATTATATTGTTTTTTTTAGGCCGGTCCACTTGGGGTTTCCCGGGCCGCTCAAATTTGCCAGTCCGCTACCGCCGATAATGGTTTGGTTCGCTGAGGTTTCTGTTTTAAATTGACTCTATTGATTAATCGAATTGCTTGAGTAATTTCAGTTTTGGTTATTTCAACGATTTGTCTCTAATGTGTGTGAATTTTTGATTCTCTCGATTCTGCTTGTATGAGTTTGTGTCCTTCACTAAATTAACATATTTCAATTTATACTAAATTCTCAAAGTGATTTTTCAATGTCGTCTAAAAATAGTAATTAATAATTACTATAAATACCTATATTAATTATTTATATTCTATTTTATCTATATTTCTGTTCTATATATAGCAATATTCAATTGCTAATAATAGTTTATTGCTATTTTTGACAATATTTACTTTTTATTAATAATTTAATTTTATGTTTTCCTATGAAAGGTTCCCTACCTCAACACGGACCCCAAACACACTGGGCCAATAAATCCGAAATATAAAACCACTTAAAGTGCGTAAACAATAAGATTGTTTGTTTAATTGATTCATATTCAATTCATATCTTTTAATTTTAATTCTAAATGATTTTAAAATATTTTTTTAAATAATAATCATTGACATTTTATGGCAAGCACTACATATGATGAGTAAATCGAATGTCCGGAAGTAGTTTATCTACTCCTGGTGGTCTGATGGAGAGGAGAACGAGTGAGACCGGTAGGTAAAACCCGATTTCTCCGTTTCCCGACTTAAGCATGTTGGAAAACACAAAGCGACATGAGCAATTGAGAAGAGTGGACGGTTAGCATCCGTGGAGAAACAGAATCGATATAGTTAAAAACAACTATGAAAATTAAAATGTAAACAAAATCCGAATCGATGATAAGCGTAAAGGTTTTAGATTAATATTATAAATAATATAAATAAAAGTTGTAAAATTTATCATACTGTTATTTTTCAAGTTCATTAAGGATTTCTGTAATCAAAGGTATTTTCGGAATCGATGGAAATATGATAGGTTGGTAATCGAGCGGTAAAAATAGGTTTTTAGATGCGTTAACCTATTCATTAATTTGATAATTTTGACTTATAACTATTTTTTAATTGATGATCATTTAAATTTTCTTTCTAAGTAATTAAGTTTTAGCGCGAGTAAGGAAGCATGAGTCGACAGTATGCGTGGTGACAACTGATGAGCGTAGATTGGATTCTAGATCTGCTGAAGAGGGTCTTCTCAGACAAATGATCAGACTATTGACAGGGACAAAATACAGCAAATGGACGGCTGAAAACTAACGAAACTATTGTCTTAAAAATAAAATTTTATATAATAAATGTTGTGTTCTTTAACATCTTGTAAGTCTAATAGAACATTCTAGGGTTAAAATAAATAGCTTAAGATGAGACATTAGATAAATAGTTGATTTCTTGAACGAATAATTTTTTGTGAAATAATTAAAGAAATAAAAATTAATTTAAAATAATTTAAGAAGTAATTAGAGTATAGAGCAAAGATCGATTGACGTCGAGACAGTAAAACATATCTTCAGTGTGTTTATTTTTTATCATAATTATTGTAAATAAAAACTAATTTATAAAAATTCTTTTTGTAACTTAATGATTAAAACAAAATAGTATTATTAATTTTAACTAACTACTGCAAATACAGATGGTATGACAATTACCATTGGAGCCTCATAATGAATATGGATATATATATATTATAACAGTGACTCATGGCAAGTTCAAGAAAATGTTTGTTGTGAGTCCTCCAAACCCTCCAACCAGAAGACTGGAGAAAAGAAAGCATTAAATAGAATAAAGAATAAAGGGTTGAGATATTCTCCCCTTATGTCCTAACAGACAGTTTGTAATTAATAAAAAAACTTTGATTTTTGTTTTTGCTTTGGGATTGGACAATAGTTCGTCCAAGTTAAATACGGTATCGATGTTACGTCCCCTAATAAAAATATTTCGTCGAGGTCGAGCTGTGATTCAGATATTGGTGTGGACACTCGGTACTGAGCTACTGCGGCCTATTTTTTTCTGAAAACACAGTGCACGGCTCAGATATTTCCGTGAATTTCTGCAGCTGAATTGGTACAGGCGGGTATGCATGCTCAGATCAATGAATGTCGATTCGCCTCTAGATGCTGCTTGTAGAAGAAGATGAAAGGTATTAGCCGTAAGAATCGCCAAAGAAACGATCGGAACCATACACTTGAGGATTGGAGCTGCCGAAATATTTGGCTCCGTTCCGGAGATGTGCAGGAATCATGTTTGCGAATTCTGCAAAGAAAGGTTCTGTTTCCTCGTTTGCAACTCGGCCCTTATGTATGCTGGCTTTTGGACGAGGCTTCGTTGGGTGCGTCTCAATAATTTTTGAGCCTGCTATATTTTTATTTGGGATGATGTGAACCTGATACCCTCGAGGTTGTCGACCTTGGCTTCAAGGAGCCAGACTTTGGTGAGCAAGAGACGGATAGCTTCATTCTTGTCTGAAAATGAAAAACATGGTTTCAGCGAAGGTATATTATTATTTATAATGTTTCGACAAAGATTTCACTGATTATATTTTAATCAATTCAAAGTTTAATGTTAATAGATAAATGCTAAAACATAGATACTACCAGTGGCAAATTTAAATTTTGATGCGTGGGGGCGCGGACAATTTTCAGGGGGCCCCACAAATTATGAAGATGGCACTACTTATTTTAGCGAGTATTGAGTGAATACTAATATTATTAAAAAGCATTATATTCAGTAAATTTATTCTAGTAAATTTATTGATGTAACAAACATACAAGTTTTTTTATTATTTAAATTGCTTACTGTGTGATTTCATTGAAGCAAAACGATTTATAGTCGATTCAAGGTTCTCAGCCAGTTCGCGTTCTATTGAGATTAATGCTAATCCAGACAGACGTTCGTTTGTCATTGTTGATCGCAAATAATTTTTGATGATTTTCAGTCTACTGAAAGTTCTTTCAGGAGTAGCAGATGTAACAGGAAGAGTCAAGTATATTTTATAGAGAATTGCCAAATTGGGAAGTCCTGGTGCCATCTGTTTTTCAACCAAGAAAGGCAGCACCTCTTTAATTTGTAGTTCACAAGATAGTAATGGGCGTATTGATGCATACACGTATTTGAAAGTATCATATTCTAGGATTGCTTCTTCAATATTAATATCGTTTTTGTAAATGTCGCATAAATTTTGAAAAGATTCTTTATTTTCTTCTGATATTTGTGATGGATCAAGACAGGAGAATAAAGTAACAGTGTTATGAAAATCAAACGTTCATCTAGTTGTGTTACAAGTGTATCTAAGACAGTGAAATACTTTTCACATTTGAAGCGTGTAGTTGGATCATCAACCCATTCATCTCTGTTAAGTTCACCTGCCACGCGTTTCCTTTTTGCAACTCACTTTTCTTTAAATTCTGTTTCAACATCTAGTAAGGAACAATTTTTGATAATAAATGATTTTACAGCAACATTTAGACTTTCAAAAGCTTTATCACTTCTCATATCAGCAAACTTATTTCTGACAACATAAATCAATTGTTTTGCAAACGCAATATCAATGTCCTTTCGTTGCAAATAGTTTGATAACACAAAGATATTATCTAACAGCTTTTGTAGAAATAGCATCTGAAAAACAAAAGAATATTTTGTTATCAAAATAGATAGCCCCATAGCTTCTGCTCTGACACTTCTTTTGTGTTCTTTTGATTCCCCAAAATTTATATCTTCTAGAGTAGATATAATAGCGGAGAATGATCCAACAACTGCATCAACTGCATGCTTTCGGCTTGCCCATCTTGTATCAGAAAGTCGTTATAGAGTATCTACTGTCGATTCATATCGAGACTTCTGATGTTCTTCGAGAATATGTAGTCGTGGTAGACTTGATATAAGGAAAGTATAAAACTTTTCTGTTGTACCAAAAAACAACTGAACATCACTGTTAAGAGACATTGCTTCAATAGTCACCAAATTCAATGCATGAGGACAACAGTGAACAAAGATGGCATTTGGTGAAAGTGTCTTTATCTTAGTTTGAAGACCATTTTTAATCCCAGACATCACAGAGGCACCATCATATGCCTGTCCTCTACAAAGTGTAATGTCAATGTTTAGCTTTTGTAACTCCGTTAATAATATATCAGAAAATGCTGCAGCATTACTGTTTTCCAACGTGTAGAAGCCTATAAATCGTTCAACAACTTGTCCTGATTTTAACACTAATCTTAAAGAAACTGACATCTGATCAACTCTGGATATATCAATTGTTAAATCAACAATTAGAGAAAAGAATTGTGCAGACCTAACTTCATTGTCAATATTTGCGGATAATTCTGAGGCAAGTGATTGAATTAGGTCATTTTGTACATCATGACATAAATAAAGTTCATTTTTCTTTTCAAACTTTAGATGATTGTCCAAAGTGGAATCATATTTAGCCAATAAAAATAGCAATTCACAAAAATTTCAAGTATTACGACACCCGTCAGAGCCAGAATGTTCTCTGTGTCCTCTAAATGGCAAACCTTGTTTTGCCAAAAAACAACGTTGCATCTACCATTCGTTTCAAAACTTCTCTATTTTTTTCCACTTGATAACGCTATGTAATATTATTAAAATGATGCAGCATAACAGCTGGAGTTGCTTAAATCCAGTTGAACTTTGTACACAGACAAAACTGTAATAAGAGAAAAATTCATAAAATTATCTTTGGGGGGGGGGGGGGGGGCGCCAATTAGGATTCAACAGGGGCGTGGAGGGGCGACTCGCCCCCCCCCACGCCTATAGCTAAATCCGCTACTGGATACTACAGGTGATATAGATAATCTTTTGAAACAACCATAGTAATAGTATTGGTGATTAGAAAACTGTTAGGTTATTGAGTTGGTGACAATATTTGTAAATTCAAACCTTTACTCTGGCTCCAAAGCGTGTTTATTAATCGAAATTCAACACTCTCGAACACAATAAGCTTTATTAATATCCACACGTAATAGTACAAATTTCAATTACAACCAATTTATCACACAGAGCTTATTTCGACACTACGTGAAGAATAGCCCTTTCTGTAACCACAACAATAATCACTAGCCGTCAACTACTCAATTACAGAATATGTTGATCGATTGTTCTATTTGCTTTGACCACACAATTTATTTACTCCACTTTTACTTTATATTCAATTTTATAAAAAATTCTTGTCACTTCTCTTTTCACTCTGTCTTGAATCCCCCTTTTAACTCTTTTGTCTCTAATTTCGTTTCGTTTTGCTTTCAATTTCATTCTGTTATCGTTCTACTTTTCGTTCTAATTTTGTTCTAAATCTGTTCTAAATTTGTTCTGAATTTGTTCTGAATTTGTTCTGATTTCTCGTCCACCAATTTTCCTTTATATAGTTGTTTTGTTTGTGACACTGGCGACAGATTCTGTTTACCATTTTCCTTTTCCTTTAAATCAGCCTTGTCTCTGACAGATGTCAAGATATTTTTCCGTTTTCCTTTTCTGTTAAGCCGCCTTTTCCCGATGATTTCGCTATCTTAGACAAGCTGTCAAGATACGGCTTTTTCCCTTATTTTGTTTTTCTGGAATTTGAAATTCCACCTTCATTTGTACTTCTTAATTAACATTGACCTTGGTTTTAATTTCTTGTTTGTTTCCTTTTATTTGATTTATCTTTTTCAT